>CAJQUW010000774.1:0-89363 GCA_907163375.1 Prostheceraeus crozeri
CTGTTTGCAATTGCTGTTTCCAACCTCTAAACTAGGAGTAATATGCTTAATCCACCATTCAAGTCTATCAATTTTTAAATATGCTTTTTTCCAGTCTTACCATGAAAGATTAATTCATTATTTGCTGTACGATGAATTATTAATTTAAATTTTAATTGACATGATACTTTGTCATAATCTAAATATCCGAATAATGGAGACAATGACCAATTTACTGTCTGTTTACTTTTCTTGTTAAATTCACGTCTTTCTTTATATGCACTATTGTTTGTTTCATTTAAATGATTTGCAATATTTTCTGCATCTGTCGCAAATCCTGCTGCATCTGTTCCAGCGTGAGTTAAATCATCAACAATTATACCATCATTAGTATCAGGAAACCAACCTTCGATTTCATACTTTTTATTATTTTCACCAATTGTTATAAATCTAAGCATTGTATCAATTACACCTGGAGAATCACTTATTGTTTCTATATTTTGAGTTGCAACATCTAAACGCATTTGTGTAAATAATCTTGGAAAGAAATTATTCTCTAGTGCAATATTATCGGTATCTGGTAATGGTGTTGTAAAATTGGCATCACTATACAAAGAATATTCACAGTGTAAAAACGAATCAGGTAAATATATATAACTCTGCTGATTATCAACTTCAAAAATTAAATCACCTCCAGTATTTACTCTACTGGAAGATCCGGGATTCATAGCAATTCTTATATAGTCATTCTTTTTTTGATTACAACTGACGAAAGGAGGATCGTCTAATCTAAATTTATTTTCGATAAGAGAAGACTTTTTTATAAAAAATAATTTGACTTTTTTTGTTTTTCTCATACACGGAAAAATTTTGCTAAAAAATTTTACTAAAAAAATTTACTAAAAAAATTTTACTAAAAAATTTTACTAAAAAATTGCTAAAAGCTCCGCTGTTCACACCATTACCTCTTATTTCTTCAATTGAACGAACCGTAGGTTCTATGGCTACGCCTGATTTCTTCTCATGTTCATTATCAGACGGAGTACCACTCCTCAAGTTTTCACCTGTTGCAGCTATGTTAGAAATTTTGTTTTTTGTTTCCTCTGAAAGTTTTTTTAATTTTTTAGTTCTTCTGAATCATTCTTAAGTTTACGAATAGCTTCTAGTTGTTTTAATTCGTTTTGAGACTTAACAGCATTTGATATTGCACTAGCTGTACTACCTATAGCAGCTGCTCCTTTTGCAGCAGATGTAATCAAATCTTTACTATTTTTTAATTAAGTTAACGATACTTCCAATACCAGAAAATATGCCAGCCCCTTCTTTTTGAATTGTTCCTGCACTGTCATAATGGTTAACAGATTTCATAGATGGTTCATGCGCAATTTTATTATTTGAAGCAAAATGATTGTGTGATTGTGTAGATTGTGTTTATAAATTATGGGCATTTTTTAGGATTAAATTTGTCTTTTGGGAAATAGATTTACGTTAAGATCTACGTTAAGATTTACGTTTATGATTGATTAGTAACCTGAGGACCTTTGGTCCGATTAAGATTTACGTGTGTGAATGTCCAACAACTTCGTGATAACTTTATTAATTTTCCGTTGCACTTTATCTATTGCGTCAAGCAGCGTGTGATGTATTTTAATTTCTTTTCTATTAACTTGCATTTTCTGCTGATTCATCTTCAACGCCGTTTTAAGAGCATTCAATTTAACTTTAAGAACATCAAATTGTTTTTTAACAGCATCTAACTGTTCTTTATTTCCTTTAGAGTTTTCTTGTAAATTTTTCTTTAATTATTTTTCTAAATTGATTTTAAGAGTTTTCCTTTTATCAACTTTTTCATTAAGTGAGTTTACTTCATTGATTATTCTATTCATCTTTTTCATTTGTTGAGTAATTTTAGAACTTAATTCATCAACACTTTTTTGGAATGTAGTTTGTAACTGCTTTAAATTTTTTTAATTCTTTCAGGAAGTTTTTCTATTTCATCTTCTAATTGTTCTTTCAATAATTTTATCTGATGTTTATTTTTAATTACAGCAGATTTTAACTTTATAGAAAGTAATATTAAAATTTTTGATTGATCAGAAATTTTTTTTAAGAGTTTTGCTATATCTGCTTCTAGCTCTCTATCCTTTTTATCAAGTTTCAATAATTTTTCGTTTAATGATTTGTCATTATGTTTAAGCAACTTTAAGTCATTCATCAGTGGAACCAAAACATCGTTTATATATTTTCTTTTAAGTCATTGATTTGTGTATCAACATATTGTTTATTTGTTAACTCTGCATTTTGTTGCGGAAGAATAGGAAGATGCAATGGACCAGATAAAACGTCTCCAGTTCTCATGATATAATTTTCTATTTCTACTTCTGATTCACGATTATTCGGGATATATGCACCTCCACCAACATTTGGTAACATCATTTTTTAAACAATAAAAAAGTAATTTTTTTCTAAATAGTAATTTTTTTCTAAAAAGTAATTTTTTTCTAAAATTTTTTTCTAAAAAGTAATTTTTTCTCACATAAAAATAAAAAAATGGAAAAAGCAAATTTAAAAAAATTATATTCGCCCGTATCATCCTGTTCTTCTGATTCGATGAGATCATCGGGATTTCAAAATAAATGTTTTGATAATAATAATAATAATCAATGTATAGATGTTAATCTTTTGTTTGAATTACAAGCCGAAATATTTAAAGAACAAATTAAAGGTTTACCTTCTATAGAAACCAACTATTGCATTTTCCCAGGTGAACCATTTATTAAATTTATGGATATTGTAAGTAAATATAATGATGTTGCGTATGTAGAATTGAATAAGGAAAACATGGTGATTATTGGTCATAATAATGTTTATGGATTTATTAGAGCAGTTTTACCAATTAGTAATACTGATTGGATAGAAACTAAAATAATTAATTACATCAATGTTACTGAATTAGTAAAAAAATTAAAATCTTTTTCTAAAGAAAAAATTAGACTATTTATAGATGAATATAACCAATATAATATTCATATCGAGAGCAAAAAACATAATGAAGAATTATTATGCCAAGTTTACTACAGAGATACTGTTTATAAAAAAGAAATTTCTGATATGCCACAAAGATATGATAATGATACTTATATAGGATTATATTCAAATTTAAATATTAATTTATTAAAATCTTATATAAATGGTTTAGCACAACAAGAGAAAATTTATATGTGGACTACACCTTATACTATTAACAATGACCATAATCATAATCATAATAATTTTGAAAATAATGAAAATTTTAAAAATAATAAAAATTCTGAAACTAATGATGATGATAATATAGATGATGATTCTGAAACATCTGAAAAAGGTGTAAATGGTAAAAAACATTATAAAAATATTAGTAATTATAAAAATTTAAGTGAAGAAAAATTTATATCTCAACATGATATTAATACTACATATAATCAAAATTTATCTAAATTTCATTTTCTTACAATTGAAAATAATGATGATGGAATAGTTGAAGATACTGTTAGACAACTATGTGTCGGGTCTACAAAATTTAAATTAGGATTTACATCTAATCAATTTAAAATTTTATCATCTTTAATAAAAACTAAAAATGATTCAGATTTTGGTCGTGTTCTTAAATTTTCCAAAAGAGATCAAAGACCAATATTTTTCTCTATTATATTATTATCAAATAATATAGATATAATTAGATATTCCTATCTGGGAATGGCATCCTATCAGGGAATGGCATCCTATACCAAAAAGTGTAATTTATGATGTTGAAGAATCAATTTATGATGATGAAGAATCAATAGTTAGTGAAAATAAATTTAAATTATCTTTTGATAAGACTTTATATGATAAAACTTAATGTGATAAAGAAAATAAAAATAACCAAAGAACGTGAAATATATAATAATATATAATAACTCTCAAGACCTTGATATTAGAATGCTTCTATCTAAAATTAAAACACAAATTTTTTCTTTAAAAAACAAAAAATGGAAAAGTTTTATTGTGTCTTATGTAAAAAAGTTGCAAACAAAAAGAAGTTATCAATCTCATTTACAAAGTAAATTGCATTTACAAAATGTAGATCGAGTTGATGAAGGAATTATATCAAAATTAAATAATTATAAAAACCATCTAGACCTACTGATATAAAAGTTAAAAAAATATTTGATGATTATTCACATTCGGAATATAAAAAAGTTTTTAATAGTGAAGATGAACATGTACAAACCGAAGGTTCTAAGGCTTCGCCCGTACCAGATGGAAGATATTTATTTAGCGGTACTGATGAATTTAACGAAATAGATGAATTTGATGAAACTAAAAAAACCGACTAAGCTGAACGAACCGAAGGTTCTAGGGCTTCGCCAGAGCGTTCCTCGCCCGTAACAGATATAAAATATTTATTTGATGAGTCTGTTGAACATAATGAAACCGATGAAACTTTTATAATGTATTAACAAACTTTTTCAAAATATTTAATAAATCTTTCAAATGTTATATGAATGTAGAAGTACTTTATACAAAAATGGACCTGATGGAATTCCTGAAGAAATAATACAAGGACATTTTACAAATTCACAAGAAATTCATAATGTAAATGATATACAACCCATATTTGAATCGATGATAAATAAATTAGAAAATTGTATAATTGAAGCCCAGTTACGTGAATCTGGTTGGAGATTTGTTAAAATACTATCTAAGAAAATAGTAATTGATAAATATAAAAATAATACTGGTGGTAGTTATGTTCTTTTACCTTTCAGTTCACCACAATTAATCAACATAAAAAATGAAGATGATTATTGTTTTCTGTGGAGTATTATAGCACATTTACATCCTGCAGAATATCACAAAGAAAGACTAAGTCATTATAATAAAGAAGAATACATAAATGAATTTGATCTTTCTGATGGCTTAGATGAATTTCCATATGATTATAATAGGTTAATAAAGTTTCATAAAAAGAATAAAAATTTAATAGAAGTAAATGTTTTTGAATTAAATGTCAATTATGTTTCTATTGGTAATATTAGTTCTATCGGTTCTCCATTTTACTCAGATTCAAAAAAATTTTTTTTGAATAATGAAAATTTATGTCAATCAGAAATAGTTTACAATGATAGAGGAAATTACATGCATCATAATATTTTTTACCAAGGAAATAAAATATGTACTGAAAAATTTCAAATTGTTAAAACATTATCACCAATAATTATTAATCATAATAATTATAAAGGACGTAATTTTAATTATGATTATGATTCCAATTATTCATCTTTATCTTTAGAATATCAACAAAAATTACAAAATTTAAATAAAAGTTTACAAAATTGTAAAACAGATTATGAAAAACAATTAAAAATGTTACTACAAGAATATCACCATTAATATCAAAATAAGATAGAAACGATTCAAAAATTAAATGAAGAAAATAATGAAGAAAATGAAGACAATAAAGAATTAAATGAAACTAAAAATGAAACTAAATTAAAAGAAAATAAATGAATGTTTAAAAAAATGTCAACAACAATATAAAGAACAATATGATAAAGAATATATTTATCAGCTACAAATATTCAATCAAAATTATCAACAGTCTGAAAAAGATTTACAAAGATATATCGATTTTACACATGAAATATATCAAGATAAATTTGAAAAATTAAAACAAACAAAACAATCAGCACAAGCGAATATATTATATTATCAGGATCATTTTATATTGTGTAAAGATGTTTCTATATTTACATAAACTTCAGATAATGCTAATTTTCCCTGTCTCCAATGTATGACGAGCTTTAGAACTAAAGAAGAAATGAATAGACATTTGGAGAATTTCCAACAAAATGAAGCAGTTGAAAATACTTTTCCTAAAGATGATTATTTAATATATAATAAATGGTATTACAAAAATAAAGTACCATTTACTATTTATTGTGATTTCGAAGCATATAATGTTAACACAACACAAAATTCTGATAATGGCAAATATGAGAAAAGTGCACCTGAAAAAAAGTGCATCTGAACAAAGTAAAGAAAAGTATTTATTTGAACAAAAACCATGTGCATTCATTCAAATTATCCTGAATTATTTAAATCAGAATATTATCAATACTATGGTGAAGATAGTTCAGAAATGTCTACAAAGAAAATAGAAGAATTACAAGGACGTTTTTCACAATTGCTTGAAACAAATATACCAATGCTTCCATTAACGGATGAAGAAAAAATTAATTTTGCTTATGAAACAAAATGTTATTACTGTGGAAAAGAATTTACGAATAATTATATAACTAGCAGAGGTGGATATCTTGATAAAGTAAAAGATCATGATCATCTAAATGGATTATATAGAGGTGCAGCACATAATTCTTGTAATCTTAATGCTAATAAATTTAAATATAACTTTGTTCCTTTATATTTCTACAGTGGTTCTAAATATGATTTCCATTTAATAATGGAAGATTTATTTTCATCTGAAAAATTACAACAACAACAAATAAATGTACTATGTAAACAAGAAGAAGGATATTTTTCAATACAATTAGGTTGTATCAGAATTTTAGATGCATTTAGATTTTTTACTCCTTATTCATTAGATGTTATGAGAAAAACTTTGAAACCTGAACAATGTAAATATTAAATAAATATAATTTAAAACCTTTAAAAGGCATATTTCCGTATGAATATATAACTGGAGATATAACCTGCGGTTCACAGTCGAAGACTGATATAAATATAATAAATGAAATAATGAAAGAACAAAAACTTCCTCCAATAAATAAATTTAAATCAACATTAAAACAATCACAATTATCTGACGAAGACTATGCAGAAGCTGAAAAGAATTGGAGAGAGTTAAATTGTAGAACAATGTATGATTATACAATGAAATATCTTCAGATAAATGTATTAATCCTTGCTGATCTTTTTTGAAAACTTTCGTGACATGTGTTTAGAATATTATGGAATAGATCCATGTTATTGTTATTCTACACCAGGTTTAACATGGTTAGCAGGATTAAAGCATACTGGTGTTAAACTTAAACATTATAAAGAAAATACATATGATAAATTATTATTTTTTGAATCTGGTATTAGAGGTGGTGTTTCATCAGTTTTAGGTAATCGTTATGTACAGTGTTGCAATAAAAAAGTAAATCCTGATGATTATGGAATATATAAACCTTTATCTCCAGAAGAAAGCGATCAGTTTATAAAATTGTTTAATCAAAATATAGAAGGACTCATATCAAATGAAGAGAGTCAAGCAGCAGTTAATGAATTCATGAGAGAAAACTATTTGTTATATTATGATTTTAATAGCTTATATTCTTCTTGCATGATACAAGAATTGCCAACAGGTGAAATGTCATGGTGCAATATTCTTGAATACGAACCTACATATGATGGAAATTATAATCATGGTTATATATATGAAGTTGATTTAGTATACCCTGATTATATAAAAGATAAAACAAAATATTATCCATTCTGTCCCGAAAACAAAATTCCCAATATAGAGGATTTTTTAGAATATCAAAAATCTTTAATTCCTAAGAAATACAGGCCAACAAAAAAACTTATGTTAACACAAAGCAATAAAGGAAAGTATGTTGTTGAAGGAAGAATGCTAGATTGGTATTTAGAACATGGAATGATTCTCACTAAAATACATCGAAAACTATTTTATCAAAAATCTAGGTGGTTAAAAAATTATATAGAGTTCAATATTGAAAAACGTAAAATAGCTAAAAGAAATAAAGATGATTTTGGAAACGTGTTCTTTAAATTAATGAATAATGCATTTTATAATGCAAGACTTTAGAAAATGTGCGTAACAGACAAAATATTGAAATAGTTTATGATAAAGATAGGTTTCAAAATTTAACAAGGAAACCTACATATAAAAGAACTACTAGATTCAGTGATGAACTATGTGCTGTACATTTACGTCGAATCAGCGTAAAGCATGATAAGTTTAATTTTATTGAATTCACTATATTAGAATTAGCTTAACTATTTATGTAGATATGATTATTTAGCACCTGCTTATGGCAAAAACTATAAATTACACTTTACAGATACCGATTCTGTTTTCTTAGAATTAACAATTCCGTATAATTCTTCTCTTGATGAAGAAATTAATAAAATAAAAGATATCATTCATCCTTCTGATTTATGTAAAGTAAAAGATGAATTATGAAGAAAATGAAGATTTCATAACAGAAGCTATATTTTTAAAATCTAAATGTCATTGTTATAACACAACTAATAATATTAAAACACATAAAACATTAAAAGGACTTTCAAAGGCATCAGTGGATAACCAAATAACATTTCAAGATTATAAGAATGCATTATTTAATAATGAAATAAAAACAGCATGTAATTATCGACTTAATTCAAAGAAACTTAAAATGTATTTAAAAGAGGAACATAAATTAGCATTAGATCCATTTGATGATAAAAGAAAAATTTTACATGAAGGAATAACTAATTTACCTTTTTAATTTTTTTAACATTCTAAAAGAAAAAACTTTTTTACTATTTAAATTAATCAAGAAGAAAAAAAATTTTTATTATTATTATTAAAATTATTATTATTATTTAAATCAGTCTAGAAGAAAAAATTATTCGATCACTCCGCGAAAATATTTTCTATCGACTTTCAGTCAGAGAACAATTGTTTGATAACTCTATCATGAATTTTTTTCTCAATATCAAGCCATAATCTTTTGACCAAGCATTGTTACACGATTGATTAAATTCATCTTTATCTCTTACGCATAAATCTCTTAACAAATCACTTAAGTTTCTTTCATTTATTTCAAATAGTATAAATATATTTGCATTCTTTCTAATAACACTTCCATCTAATGAATACATACTTTGTGTTAAATAAAAAACACTACAGTTGTTATGTCTACCTCTTGTGAAATAATTTCTCTGAACTGACTGATATCTGAACTGACTTTCATCTAGTTTACTGGGATCTTGCATATTACCACTATCATCTATTAATTGTATTTTTATATGCTTATTTTTATTGGTTTCTACTAACTGATTATTTTTTGCTGCTTCTTCACACCACGAACTTATTTCTTCTTCATCTTCAGATTTTTCATATTCCTTCAATAATGAAGCAATTGCTGTTTTTTAAGATTATTTTCAAATCCATATTTTAAAAATTGATAGACGGGTTGTTCTGCTGTTGTTGTATAAATTATAAGATTGTTATAATCCAAAAAATTTCGAGTCGTTAAAATTTTAAATAATAGATACGTTTTTCCACAACTGATCTTCCACAAATAACTGACAAAACTTTATTAGATGAATTTGGATGATGATTAAATTTGAGTTTTTTTTATCACTTCACTCATTTTTTAATAAAAAAATTTTATTTTTATTTTTTTTTTAAAGAAGAAGAAGAAGAAGAAAATTAAACTTCTCTAACCAAAAGATCTATCATAATCTCTTCACCTCCAAAATTTATTTCTTGTCCTTTCTCATCAGTGATTCTAATGTTAATGTTGTTAATAGTTTTTCTTGTAATAGGGAAATATTTTAATGTTTGTGGAATTACATTTAATCTATAAGCAATGGGTACAGTAAAAGCTGGAAAACTTAATATTAAATTTGACAATTTACCATTTATATATCCTCCTTCAATAATGTCACAATGTACAACAATTGAATTTATTTCAGTTATTTTTGGAATCTTCTCACCTATATGATAACCTTGACTATAAGTTTGTTTATTAAATCATAATAGTTTTGACAATGATCTATCATGATTAAAATCAACTTGATGATTTTCGTCTAAAGTAAGAGAAAATTTATTGACTGCCGGTTCAACTGCAAAATGTAATTGTTTCTTATCGTTAAATGGTATACCTAAATGTCTCTTAATTTCATTTGATATTGATTCAACTTCGTAAAAACCAGGAAGAAAAGTAAGTATTTTCCACGTTTTACCTTTATCAGTAGAATATCTAAATTGGTCATTCACATCTTTGATAACGTTTCGAATAGTGTTAAATGTAGAGAAACTAGTCAATGCAATTTGATAATTTATATTTTGTTCTAAATGTAGAATGGGTTCTAAATTACAAGTGTGTGATGAAGTAGTTGTTATAATTTTTAACGTCGTACTAAATTTTGATGAACCCAAAATCTCTGTTAAATTTTCTAACTGATTATTAATTTTGTCTAAATCTGCTGAACACATTTTTTAGTTAGAATTTTGAATAAATATTTTTTTACAAAAATTAAAAACAACAACATATTTCAGCTATACTTTTATAATCCTCTTCATTTAGAATCTTCTTTTCTAACAGTCTTTTCAATATAGCATGAATTTCATTGAAACTAGAATTATGTCCTTCTTTTATTGCAGATATTAAAATATTTAATCTATTTAGTAATTCATGTGGATCATCTGGTAAAAATACAGTTGTTTCTGTTTTAAAACCTTTTCCTACTTTTACTCTCGTTGATAATAAACTTTCTAATTGTTTATAACGTCTAAGAGATTTTGCTGCACCAACTCTATCTAACATAGCTTTATATTTTATGAGATCATCTACAACATAATTATTTAAATCTGCTCCTCTTAAAAGATCAACAAAATTTCTATCTAAACTAAAAGGAGATTTATCTGGTGAAGAAATTAAACCTCGAAAAGGTTGTGGAAATGTTTCTTTTTGCCCGAGATAAAATCTAGGTATTGTTTTTCCATCTATAAATGAAATAGAATGTTCAAATTGCATAGATTTTGGTAATTTCTTATTAATGTTTGATTCTAGTAATCCATAGTCATCTAATATAGTTTTGTGTTCTGGATCTGTTATATTAATTTGTTTATCATTATTTGTAAGTTCTTTTTCAAGAGTTTTAAATGGTTTCATAGTTTTTTCAAAATCAGTTTTTACTTGCTCAGTTTGCTGCATTTTTTCAAACATTTTAGATTGAATACCAGCTTTTATCATTCTATGTTGAAGATGATTTTCCTTCATAATATTTCTTTGTTTTATTAACTCTTCTAATTGTTTAATTCTTTTAAAATTATCAGCTCTAATTTTATCCATTTTTAAAATATAATATTTGAATTTTGTGGCAACATTGGAATACAACAAAAACATTTTACTGAAAAAAATATTTTTTTATTGGCTTGTTGTCTGACATCTTTTCGTTTTAAGTTTTGTTTAATAAAGTTTTGTTTAATAAAGTTTTGCTTAAATTTTCGCTTAAAGTTTTTAGCTCTTGTAAAAAAATTTTATCATTTTCTTCATTAGAAATTTTACCAGCACTAGAAATTTTGCCATCCTGTTTATTCTTGTCATCAACTTTTTCTGACTGTAATTGAAATGATATTTGATTTACTTCATTAGCTATTTGATCAAATTTTTCAATCTCATCTAACGTAATAACATTATCATCACATACTCTTTGAAAGTGGCAATGTAGTTTATCATAGACTTCTTTAATATGTAAATGCTTATTTTTTAATGATTTTCGTTTCTTAGTTATTAAAGATTTATCTAACATTGTAACAAGTGAAGTTGCAAAAACACCCGTACCTGTTAAAGCTGTAGCAACTACTGGAATTACTAAACCACCAGAAGATATAACAATTGTTAAAGCACCTAAACTTGTTGTTAAGAATATGCCAATTCCTTGTGTTACATTCTTAACTTTAGACCACCTCTTTCTCAATTTATCATAATGCTCTAATCTTAATAATAATTGAGATTCCTTATCTTTCATATACCTAACTCTATCTTTGTGTTTTTCTTTATTCATTTTTTCAATGTCCATTTCATATGATAACGAAGGATATATTCTTGCGGTTTCTTCCACTTCTTTCCTTCCAGTTTTGTTTCTTTCATTTTTAAAGAAATATTTTTAGACACATAATTTTAGATATCTCATATTTTAAAAAACCTGAAAAATGGATAAAATTCATGAATTTAGACGTTTTTAAAAATACCAATTTTTTCAAAAAATGGTACTTTATAAATGGACTAAATCCTTGAATTTAGGTCTTAAAAACCTGAAAAATGGTTTAAATTCATGAATTTAGACATTTTTAAAAATACTAATTTTTCAAAAAATGGTACTTTTGAAAACTACTAAATTTATGAATTTAGGTCTTAAAAACCTGAAAATGGATAGAATTCATGAATTTATACCTTTTTGAAAATACCAATTTTTATGATTTTTCGGTGTCCTGGAACGGTCATGATTTTAAGGAGAAAAAATAATCATAATCACAAATTTGAGATTCTTAACTTTTATGATTTTACGGTGTCCTGGAACGGTCATGATTTTAAGGAGAAAAAATAATCATAATCTCAAATTTGAGATTCTTAACTTTTATGATTTTACGGTGTCCTGGAACGGTCATGATTTTAAGGAGAAAAAATAATCATAATCTCAAATTTGAGATTCTTAACTTTTATGATTTTACGGTGTCCTGGAACGGTCATGATTTTGAGGGTGTAAAATGATCATAATCACAAATTTGAGATTCTTAACTTTTTTGAGTTTTCGGTGTCCTGGAACGGTCATGATTTTAAGGAGAAAAAATCATAATCTCAAATTTGAGATTTTGAAAAATTTGAAAAATTGGGTATTTTTAAAAACGCCTAAATTTATGAATTTAGGTCTTCATAACCTGAAAAAATGACCAAAATTCTTAAATTTAGGTCTTCATAACCTGAAAAATGGTTAAAATTCATGAATTTAGTCGTTTTTAAAAATACCAATTTTTCTGAATTTTTCGGTGTCCTGGAACGGTCTTCTTCACATTACTGTCAGAATTAACAGAGAAGTTGGAATCTACATGGTCTATAATTTGCAATTTAATGTTGCAAAAATTATGACCATCTTGCCTAAAGTGTTCATAAAGGAAAGTAGTGGGTTTTGAGGATGCATGGTGACGGTGACCATTCAACCTAGCATTTAAAGATTGGGTGGTTTTGCCAACATATTGGAACCCGCATTCGCTGCAAGAAATGAGATAGATTACAAAGCTGGATTTGCAATCGAAAGAACCACTTAAATCTATGAGAAAAGCCTTTCTAGTGGTGTTTGATACGAAAAAGGAAGATTTATGTATGGACCCACAGCACAAGCACCCTTTTCTATTACAACTGTCAATAGAAATGGAACCCGTGCTATCGGCTACATAAGCCTTTTTCTTAATACTGTAAGGGTAATGGTATCTAACTCTAGAAGCCGCAAACAAAGTTTTATTGTTACCCCTTGTCGAATAAGGCAAAATTCTAGGACTATGTGCTCTCAAAGCCCAAGGGCAACAGGCCGGACTGTAACCTATTGGCGAGGGGCTGCCTCGTTGAGCCGGGCGTTAACAGTCAATGGATCTAAACAGACCCTCCCACCTACACTAGCAATGCCTGGCGATTAGGATTTCGGCCAAACTCCATAATCTTATAACCGGATCAAAACTAGCAGCTAATACAATATTGAAGGCACTAATAGCTTATCACCTTAATACTTAGAATAACATGGAAAAAATTAACGTCGAATCCTAAAAAATGCAAGAGTGAACGAAGAGAAAGATTGATAATAAGATCAAACCAATAAATAAATGGCAAATTGCAATAATAATAATAATATGCCTACCAGTAAAATAACTATGAGACCTATTACAAAAAAGAATACATGTGACGTGAATAACCAATGCACTTACATATAGGCTACGGAGCACCCCAAACATCCGTGGTTAAAGACATTCTATTCTTCTACGCGCGTATATCCCTTCTACTGCGCACCTATTTTTCTTACGTCCCTTGCGCACCTAGTGACAAATGTCACTCACCTCTATTATTCAGTTAATTCTATTGTGAATATAGTACTATCGTTATATTATCCTAAATATTATTTTCAGCATTGTTTAGGATCGAAAACACCAAATATGCATCCAATAATTTTTCTATTTTGAATAAAAAATGGTCGAAAAAAAGCAGGTGACTATTCGCAATCACTGCAGACAACTTTCTGGTGATCAGGACACACAAAATTTCTACATTCACTGCACTTAGTGCGTGATAAGCGACGCACTTGGCACTTGAAACACCTTCCACGAGTTTCGCCAGCATCAGGTACAACTTGACGGTCAGACAAATTCACCATGCCCGTCTGCATCATTCGATTTCGGACTATAGTGTTCAGGGAAGGCGTCATCCAACGTCGTTGAATGTGAGGTCTAACAAGACTCTCTCCCAAGTCAATCAGGAACAAGCGCCTTTTGAAATTTTTTCCCGTATTCCATTGTTGGTTTGCTTGTATCCACACCACATAAGCATTGCAGGCAGAAAGGTCAAGAATATGAAAGAATAAACGCAATGACCAACGCCGACTCTGGCGAGCACACGAATAACCATGGATGCATTGATCGAGAGTATCTACTGCGCCTTTTGTTTCATTGTAGTTCAGAATCATCACTGGTTTTTGATCCTCACGATCGCTGAGTTCGGCATTACTGTGTAGAGTAGAAAGCAGGACGACGGCGTTTCCTTTTCGTGGAACGTAACTGCACAAAGTCATTTGTTCATGAAATCCAAAGAGTGATGAATGCTGAGCTCTGCTTCTGTTCTTCAAAAACTCGTTTGGAATACACCTCTTATTAGAACGCAAAGTGCCGAGCAAGCTGAGATTTTTTTGAAGAAGAGATTGTGCCAACTCGTAAGACGTAAAAAAATTATCTGTTGTAATGTTTCTACCGGATTCAATCAATGGTTCTGAGAGAGTTTCAACAACACGTTGGCCTTGTCCAACTTCGCGTCCATCGACTAATGATTTTCCAAGATACACCTCGGCATTCCATAAATAGGCTGTATTAGAATCACACAGAGACCAAATTTTTATGCCATACTTGTCGGGCTTTGAGCTCATGTACACTCGAAAACTGCAGCGACCACGAAATGGCATCAATTGCTCATCAATAGTAATATATTCAGACAACGTGTAATTCTTACGGCACTGACGAATAAACAACTCCCATAGCTGACGACAAGCAGCCATTTTATCAGTTGACGAGCGTTCCGATCGTGTTTCCTTTTCATCGAATCTGATAAATTTCAGAATTATTTGAAATCTTGAAAGACTCATTATAGCACCAAATATACACCTGCCGTATTTGGAAGACCATAATTGTTCATAACTTTCACCTTTGGAGTGAAAAACACCCGCAAGGAGTAAACAACCAAAGAAAGCTTTCATTTCAGTTACATCAACATCGTAATATCTTTCTCCGTACCAATTTCCATGTTCTCTTATCCAATGACTTGCATATCGATTCGTCATATCACAGATAAGATTAACTATTTCATCAGTAATAAACGAGTTCAAACAATTTTCAATACAGTCTGTTGAAGCATGTCGGGTTGGTCCACTGACTTCCCTGACAATATGTCTTCCAGATCGACGCCCAACTTGAACCGGAGGATCGCGAAGCCATATTCTATTTTCTCTGTCGACGAAATGACTATTATTTGAGTGACTCTCTTCATCATCACGTAAATCGTCGTTGTCGATTGAATCATCAAATGATTCATCTGAGATAACTTCCTTCTCTTCGACGTGATTTTCTTCCGAGTCCAAGCTGTCTACAGTCACTTCGGGATGTAAAGTCTCGTCAAAACGGTCGATCAAATCTTCAATGTTTGGACGCGCAGCCCTATGCAAATAACTTCTAGCCGATGCCATGATAATGGAACTGACAAACAATAATATAAATGCAATATATAAACAATAACATCGACGCTATGAGTTGATGTCATCTTGCGCTTTCATTGGCTGAAATACTTGGAAGCGTACGTCAGTTACAACCAATCGTTTCTCCTAGACTGCTGAGAGTCTCTCTGTAAGTGTTTGACGCGTTATTATATTGCTGATGAACACAAAATAAAAGTCACGAAAGCGGTGTTTGATACGACACTCACTTTTCTCGTGGTCATCGAATAATGGAAAGGGTGTGACATTTGTCACGGGGTGCGCAGTAGAAGGGATATAGGGGAATTATGGGTATGATGGAACGTTGGGAATGATGGAATAACTATCATTCCCACGGTCTAACGTTGACTACGCTAAATGGCGTTTCCGGTGTGATGGTCTATTTATAGAAGTGATGTGATGAATAACTCGTGACTTGCAAACCGCGTGGTAAGACAGTAGACACGACAATCAGTTGTGAGACGGACGAACAGTTGTTTTGTGGTAAGTAAAAATTGCTTCTGTAAAATTACAATGAGATCTAAGTATCGGTTAATGCTATTCGAGTAATCTATGCAATGTTAAACATAAGACAGAAAGTTATTATTCCATAGAATTGTCAACCTGTCCTACCAGTAGCATCATTTTACAAAAGATATTGATTCGGGTATGATGGAATACTTAGGTAGGGGAATAATGGAACAACGTTCCATCTTACCTAAAATTTATAAATATGATATATTCTTATCCTAAATGGATTATCGTTCTTATATGGCCACATGACGTGTATTATAACTGTATCTGACAATCGAGTTGTACATAAAATGTAAAAGATAATAGCTCATATTAAGATTCATCTCGCTAAACAAATACATGTATTTAGAAACTTTTAGCGGTTTTTCTTGGAAATCGCCCTAACCATCAGTTATGAAGTATGGATATTTTATGTTTAATAGCCTAATTGATTCAGCCATAAATTCATTATAATGGTTATCATATATTTTAAAACAAGTATTGTATTTAATAAGCCCAACAGAAATTGTGTATCACTGTTCCATCTTACCCAACGTAAGTCAAGATCTTAAAACATATTTTATTGAACTATATATCATGCTTTTTGGTATGATAAAATGTCTTGAGCTTTCGCTACACTTACGCTTGTATACATAGCCTACAATTACATTATTCCGGCAATTTATTTTGATAAATTTTGTAGCTTTTGGTTATTGATGAATCTTAGACGCATGTAGGCCTATTTAAGTTGTCGTAGTTATAGATGTAGTCTTTTGAATTTATTCATTCTTTCGAAATGCAAGCTGAAGTAATAAAAATATAGCATGCATTTTACTTGATAAATTATAGTAATTCAATATAAAATATCAAAATTATATGACATCACGTAACATGAAGTAGACATATAGGAAATGAAAGCCTATCTTTTATTTCAGATGCCGCGCCTATACAAGCGTAAACCGGACTCTAACCGCTTCAAGTGGGATATGAACAATATGCAGAAAGCTGCCGAGGAGATTAGAAATAGTACTTTATCATTCAAGGCAGCATCATAAAAATACAATGTTCCTAAGACAACCTTATTCCGATGCGTTAAAGGAAACGTAACTACCGGTCAGAAAGGTCCGATTAAAACTACTCTAAATCAAAATCAAGAATCAGAACTTGTTGATCATATCATCAAGTTACAGGTCATGATGTATGGTATTTCAGCGACCCAAATAGGGAAGTTGGCGTATGATTTCGTTACTCGTAATGGCATTCCTCATCGTTTTTGTAATGAAAAGAAAATTGCAGGTTATGATTGGTTTTACGGGTTTCTTGATAGACACAAAGAAATCTCAGTGCGAACGGCTGAAAAAACTAGCATTGCAAGACTAGCAGGGTTCAACAGAGTTCAAGTCAGAAAGTTTTTCGATCTATTCACAAATTTTCTCCCGGAAATATATATAATGTGGATGAAAGTGGCCTATCCACAGTTCCAACTAGGTCAACTAAAATTGTTTCAAAAAAAGGATCAAAACAAGTCGGCATTGTTGCCTCCGGTGAGAAAGGAGAAACAACAACTATAATATGTTGTTTTAACGCATCCGGAACGGTATTTGTCCCCCAGCCATGATATTCAAACGGAAATATATGAAAGATCTTTTACTACGAAATTCTCCAGAGGGAACTCTTGGTATGACATCACCTAATGGTTGGATTACAAATGAACTATTTGTTCAATGGCTCCAGCATTTTATACATCACACTCGTCCAACTGAGAACAAGAAGATTCTACTAATAATGGACAATCATCACAGTCATTGCACAATTGAAGCAATTGAGAAGTCAAGAGCAACTAACATCATCTTGTTGACTATACCGCCACACAGCAGTCACAAGTTACAGCCTCTGGACAAGACATTTTTTTCTTCTTTGAAGTCGAATTACCAAAAACAATGCACCAATTTCCTAATTAACCACCCAAGCAAACGAATAACACAATATGATGTTGCAGAACTGTTCTCAGCAAGTTATACAAAATCTTGTACAATGGATAAAGCGCTGACAGGATTCAAATCTTGCGGTATATATCCATACAACCGTGATATCTTTGATGATGAAGATTTCGCACCAGCAAGTGTTACTGAGCTAGTTACAGGTGAGCACATAAATAACTTAAGTGTTTAATTAACAACTGATTATATCGAATATTCTTCATTGCATGTTGAGAGGTTGATACATAAATCGTTGATGGAATCATCAGTAATAGCATTCAACGACCAACTCTTGTATGTAATATTGCACTCATTTTATTTCAGATACTGAGAATGTTCCACCGACAGTAGCGGAGTCGTCTGCCATGTTCTCGTCTGCACCTTCTGCCGTGGCCTTGTCTGCACCTCCTGCCATGGTCCCGTCTACACCTTCTGCCGTGGCCTTGTCTGCACCTTCTGTCGTGGCCCTGTCTGCACCTCCTGCCATGGTTTCGTCTGCACCTTCTGTCGTGGCCCTGTCTGCACCTCCTGCCATAGTCTCGTCTGCACCTTCTGTCGTGGCCCTGTCTGCACCTCCTGACATGTTCTCGTCTGCACCTTCTACCGTGGCCCTGTCTGAACCGCCTTCGACGCTTTCGTGAATAGCGTACTGACTGCACCTTCTAAACCAGCCGCGGTATCATGGCTCGATCTATTACCCATTCCGTCCGCAAATAGACATTTTACTGCTGGAAAGAGGAAACGACAGACTGCTAGGATACTCACTGATTATCAGAATGAAGAAGATTCTCAGGGTCCACTAGTAAGAAGAAGTACTAGTAAGAAGAAGTGTGAAAAGCGCGGAAACCCAGCACCGAAAAAGAGGAAGCAGAAAGTACCAAAAGGAGGAACCGGTACTTGTAGTCCTGCGGGTGTTGTAGATGAATGCCTTTGTATCTTTTGTGGTGAGGCTTATGAAGAACCTCCAACAGAAGATTGGATAAGATGCACTCGATGTGATGGTTGGTGCCATGAAAATTGTGCGAATGACGAACTTCTGAGTGACAGTTATATTTGTGACTTTTGTCAAAGAGAGATAAGTAGCTAAAAGTTCTAATTCTTTGAGTAATCTTTTGTATAGTGCGTTTTAAGGGAACTGTTTATGTTAGAGACTACTATACAAGTTATTGATCTTATTGACCTCTAGACCATTCAAATTATATTGTTCGTTTATACGGAAAACTTGTTTTTCTTGAAAATCGAATTTATTTCATTATTGTATAGGTCTATATTAATTATACTGTATACAGAGCCTACTTCCTATGATTTGAATTGAATTGACGTGCAAATGCATTTTAACACTTTGCTTAACTACATGTAAGCTTATTAGAATCTGAAGCCTATCTGAAAAACCTGCCAGATAATAGGCAATTTTCATTTCATGATTTAGCTTTCATGATGGACATGTTTTGTCCAAAATTATGAGATGAATGTTTCTATAGCCTGGTTTGTGCATGAATAAATAATCAAAAAGCCGAATCTTGTTCAAGGAATAGTATATGTCAACTCAAAATGAAATGCCTCTTTCGATAAACATGAAGTCAGCCAATATGCAGTGCACGTACAAAGAATTCTCACTCAATATTTCAATGCATTTTTTGCGATAAGCATTTAACAATAGCACTTCCGTATCTTTCTGAAATTTATAGTTTTTAATTATTCCCCGGTTAGCCTCTGCTACATTTAATAAGTAGAACTGATTAACTTAGTAACATTGCAAAGTGTCCACCTACACGTGTAGGTAAATTATATTACAAAACATTCAGTTCTTTGTAACGTTTTGAGAAACTATGCTTTCAAACTGATTTTAGAATTTTTCCAAAGCGATTTTTAGCGAAATCATCAAACGAGTAAAAGACACGGGCCAATTGCTCGATACATGAAAAGGTAGAATTCTCTGCCAAACAGTAAAATTTTGTCATAGCTTGATCACTTTTTGATAACAAAATTGCTCCTCATTTGAATAAGTTTTATTCAAATAGTGGTACTACGTGTATACGGGAAAAATCAGCCAAATAATTTATCATATCTTGCCAATACTGTAACGACAGGTTGAAACAAACATGCTGCATACGCGGTAAGAAAGCATGCATCTATGCTAATTTATATCATCCAGTTTTCATTTTTCCTATTTGAAGAAGTGAATTCTGATTTACAACTCTCTCCAAAAGGATTCCCACAATTATAGCAGGGGTATCACAGATTTGTCGATAGATTGACCCATGTATTATGATCTATAATCTATGATTCCCTGTATTGATCTTCTGTACCTCCTTGCGGAAGGAAACTGTGATACCACCCATAGAGTGCCGGTAGATGACACCATGCCTAAGGAATTTCGCATTTAACGTTTAAAACGTAAGTCATCAGTGCTATTTGATGGAAAACAATCAAAATAATTATGCTACTCGTATATTCATTGTTACAAATATAGTCTAAATCATGAGATTGCAAATGATACATTACAAGTATTCAGTTCTATCGTCGTTTCAGGTATAAGAACATAAATTGATGTAAATACAACACATCGACACGAGTTACAAATATGATATGGATGCACATTCAAAAATGAATGATTACAAAAGGTAACTAAAAGAAACAACTTAAAGATTTTAGAGTAACATATTTGACAGAATATTAGAAAAGTGTTATTTTGATTTCATTAACAAAGATCGTAAAATCAAAAACAAACAAACAAATGCAGAATTCCACACCCAGATAATTAATATAATGAAAGTATTTGTTCACATCCATCATATTAATACTGATTTAAATTTTTTTCACGAACATACACGCATACTCAAACATGCTCATTTTATGCTGTTGTTAAGACGAATTGCCAAAAAATTCATACTTGTGCAAACATTGTAAATTCAATTAAATCAATTAAATTCTCAGTTTAATGAGAAGCATGGATAAATATTGTAAATACAGATGTTTAGGTGCAATAAGATTGTAAAATTGCCTTTCCGAAATATCAGCATTCCTGATTATGCAGGTGAACTACGAATTTCAGGTTATTGATACTATACATTTTCCAACCTATTTTAGTCAAAATTCCAAGCAATGTGGTCAATTATATCTAATGCTACGTACGATTAACCAACTTGGCAGCATAGTTAGCTATGGCTATTTCCAAGCCATTTAGTCAACTATCTATATGAAAGTTATCATAAATGTGATAAATAGATGATTACCGCATGGTTAGTAACTTGCACAATTAAAAAAGTAGGATATTGATGAAATGATCAAGATCATTTATAAAAAGCATAAAGTAAACACATTTTCTCTGATATATTGCTTAAAATTGACGTATTTAATGATTGACAGTAATATCAAAGCAAACTAAGCAAAACATGAAATCGACCAAAGAAGCTAAAAATTGCATTCTAAATCTATAATTTAAATGATGGGCTTAGGCCTATTTGCACGAAATTGTTCCAATGAAAATTGGTATTTCAGATTAAGAGCACAACCTAATATCCACACTATGTTAACATTCCTCTTTACTGACCTTTCGTGAATGAATTTCGATCATCACATCGATAACCTATTTTCTAAATTATGCAAGTTCCCAAACATGCGGTAAAAGAAATTTATCTGATTAATTAATTAGTGCATTTATGACTGATACATCTGAAGAGGTTCATATAAATTGCTGACTAAATAGCTTCGACTACGGACCAAATTGCTTGGAATCAAGTAAGCAACTTAGATGAGATAACATGAAGTCAACATTTTTCTATATTCATCAATAGTTTGGCAAAATAATGAATTTTTCGACACAAAACATTTGATTCGAAAGTAACGATAATTGCAGCAAATTGGAGCTGTTTGCTTTCATGCGGCATTGATAATTCTGTTGCATTATGAAGATAGGAATACACATTTGAAGACTTGGAAAGCTGCTGTTGCAATGCGAATTTCAATTCACTCTATAGTAGAGTTACCAGCATTTATTTTACATCTACTTTTTGCATTCTTTTTGTTGTTCTTTTTATACCTGTTACAGATTTTACTATTAGCATATTGCAGTTTGCCTATAGAATCATTATTTAAGCAGATATTTGATGCAGTCTTATCTTCATCGATTCAAGAGAGGATTGAACAAAATGAAAATTAACGAAAGTTTTGTTCTGTTCTTTATTGATCATCATCTAGTTGCTATGTTCGGAACTTTCTATTTACTATTTTTTAATTTACTTTTCTAATCAGAAGATTTATCGATGAACAACTCACTTATAAAAGTTTCGCTCGCTTTCACCACTTAGTGGCAAAAAACAGTTTTAGCCGGCAAAAAGCCAACCCTGAAACAAACAAATGAAATGTTTGTGTTATCAATCTCTAATTAACATCCTGCCATTAGAATTAGGCAAACAGCTCCAACTCAAAAGCGTTCACTAAAACAATCTTCTGATCATGAAATGAGGAGAACGTTTCAACCGGATTTTACAATGGACTAGAGTTCTTCTCAGACTTATCACTCGAAGCCAAAATCCTCGAGTAAGACATTCCTGATGAAAAACAGTATTAATCAACGTAGCCAAGATATCAACAACAAATTTTCATAAATAAAAACAAAATTGTAGCAAAAGTACACACTTGAATAGGCAAGACAAAACTGAGGCAAGGCCTTCAACGTACTTTAAAGTACAATTTCAAACAACTAGACAATTAAAACTGAGGCAAGTACTTTCAACGATGCGTATACAGAATATCAAAATAGAAAAAAAAGCATTGAATATGACAACCGGGACAGTAAACAGGAGAAATACAATTCAGCAACACTAGATGTGTATGAGATTGAGATAGAGAGAGAGTGTGTGTGTGTGAGAGAGAGAGAGAGAGAGAGAGAGAGAAAGTGATAGGAGAGGGAAGAGAGATTAGATAGAATGAAATGACTTGATGCAGCTTTATCAATGAAAAAAGCAGAAGTTTGTATAAACAGATTGACTCAGAATATCTGATTTGAACATTTTTCAAAGTTTTATTAATACAAAAATATCATTCATAAAATGTTGTGAATACATTTAGCATGAAACATGTGTATACTACATATTTCAATTTCCGTTCAATCAATCACCTTTCATTGCAGAAATATTTAGAAATAGAAAAAATCATTCTAAATTTTGCTTTATGAGCAATGTGACGAGCATGCTGACGAGCATTGAATATCAAATAGTACTAAATGGATGAGAGCCAGGATGTTGATATGAATAAGATATTGATCGGAGAGTAATATCGTGTTCATCAAACAATTTTATCTCTCTTGAAATAAATTATTTTTTAGCGTTTGCTAAAATTGATTTTTAATTTGTTCGCGTAACAAATAATGATTGTCCTGCAATGACATTTTTTGATAACAAGATACGACGAAAAATGGTCATTTACTCATTTCAAAAGATTTCTGTTTGCAAGGTCCAAGCCCATTACAATTTCATCTCGAAAGCGAAGAATATTCCTATCTTCAACCCACGTTTTTTCTCCAAGTCCTTCCCAATTTCTATAATGATGTAGAACTCCATCATCAACACCTAGGACTTCAACTTGTGCACCACTTACCTCCATCTGCCAAATATTGTGGACGCCACAAGTTCGAATTTGAAGAGGGTCAATCATATATTTCGAACGGGCACCTGAGCTATAGATTGTCTTCTCGCGTTTTGTCTTCAAAATAAGTCGAGAATTTAGAGCAACTGCCTTCTTGTCTTCCAATGATCTTGGATCACTCGGCCACTCTAACTTGTAGAAAGTATTTCTAAACACAATAACAGCCGGCTTCCTATTGGATATACCTCTTGCTTTGAATAACTCAATCCACGATCTGTGCCGTCGGGGCACAGCTATCTCATCCATATCCGTGTAAACAAGGTACCTATATCGGCCCATCCCCCGCATCAAACAATCCTGAAGCATAGCCATCTGACCGAAATACTTCACTTCTTCATTATAACCAGGTGGTATTGGCCAAACATGAACTTTCATTGGAAGATGCCAAGGCACCACTGTAGCCTTTCCTTTTCGTACCAAACTGTCAGTCAGTTTACGTATTCGGGGACTGGAGCTGTAATTATAGAAATAAGCATGATCTAAACCAAGAATTGCATTCATCGTCATTATTTCTATGAATTCATCAACTTTGTCATATCTCAAATTAAACGGTGTTACACACAGAGAAAAGGTTTCCTTTTGAGGTCTCTGAGTAATGACACTGGTCACGTTAAGATAATTGTGTGGTTCATTACATTCGCTGCTGACGATGGATATCATTGACGGAGCATATGATCGAGTACTGCGACACACGACCCAGATACTTTCATACAATCTTCCTGACCCTTCAGGTATAACTGAAACACTAGCTTGAACAGTTTCTAAACTGAGTTTACCGTTTTCATCGTACCACATCTGGCACCAAAATCCACTAACTGACGATGTCTTCAAGCTGATGACTCGAACTTCGTGTTTGCCGTTTCGACTATCATAATAAGCTGAGAAAAAATAAGAACTCTTGGAATCATCAAGAGGCTGAAAAGTATCGACAAGTACTCTTGAAGGCAAGTTCAGATTCGGACATTTTTTAAAATCAGTCCTGGAATACGAGGGATGGATTAATTTCTTTTGAGTAGGAGTTCGATCATTATGTAAAACACCGCTTGAATGCTTTGCAGATTTAATGCGAACGTTGAACTCATTTCTGGATGTTTGAATTGGCATGCTCTGAGTGTGAATCCACAGGAATAGGAGAACCATTCCAAGAATAAGACACAAAATAAGCTTGCGAATCCATCGTCGGCAATTTCCAGAGAGCATTTTCAAGCACAATTTAAATATTGAGAAATCCATGGATCTGCAAGATAAATTTAGATTGACAGTATTTTCGAAAACCAGGACAGCGACCTAGATAAATTCATTATGTCTATGCATACATCACAGATATATTTTATTTATAAACGACATAGACAGCAGTGCATATGCAGCTGTGTGTTATAGCCATATTCACCCACTCCAACAGCAAAATCAACGTAAGTCACCCAAAGCACGTAGAAAATGTAGTGATGTCGAACTCTGAGAAACACTGATCAGTTTCCTTGGGCTTTAAAAAAAAAATTAGTGCATTCAATCTAATAAGCGATGCCCCCTTCCCTCCTAATATACGCCGCCATCTAATAAGCGCCGCAGCTGAAAGGTCAACTTTTTAATAGACGCCCTACCTCTGATTTCAAGAAAATTAGAAATATATGACTGGATATAGTTTATGTATAATGTACATCGTCTATTGAGCTTAGAAAACAAGGCAATACAGTAGTTATCAAACGTCACTGGAATGATTAATGATATTGCACGGTAGCTAGTGCAGTCTATATGGTGATAAAGTCAGTTAACAAATACTTTTCTTACTTTTCATCTGAGTTGATATCATGCCTAGCATGGGGACGATACTTATTGGAAAAGATGATGCAACACCTTTGCTAAAAAATAACCTAGCTTACAAGTTTCATACTATATATGGTAGCTCATGTTTCTGGATGTTGATGTACTTGTACCGTCGAGGACCGAATCATCACGCTCAAGTTTAATATGACAATGTTATCAATCAGCGTCGAAGCCACCTCATCATGTCAGCAATGGATAAGTCGATACTGCAGTAAGAAGCATGCTAGATGAGTTTTCACCTCTTATTGATACTTTTCCGTAAGGGTCATATGCCTTTAATCAATTTGGAAAAATCTCACGACTAGAAAAATGTACACTTTAATAAACGCCGCGGTGTCTATTAGAAGAAATACGGTATTGTGTGAATACAAAGTATCAGTACAATTCAGTCTACCTTTTAGCGTCTTGCTTTCTTGGCTTCTGATGACTTTGATGAACATCGGTAGATAATGCTCTGAATGTGTAACGCGGGCCGAGACGGGAAATTCCGGTCCGGTTCTAACTCTCATTCAGACGTGCATTCAATTATTTCAAAGTTGACTAGTATGCGCAAAGTATTTAAGTTGAAAGGAATATACCATTGTGATGACGCAAAAATGTGCCCCCAATAACATCTGCAGTGATGATTTGCAGCCTTAGTACAGCAGACAACAATAATTTAACATATATGATTGATCACACAGAGGATTTAATTTTCAGTCTTATCTAATGGAAAACTGTCTTTGAAAAATTTCTTGACTGATATGACTATATTAGGCATCATGAGACTTCTTCAGCTCTTCATTTTTTCATCACTTTCATTCTAGAGGTGTTTAGTCAAGCCTATCCCATAACAATGAAACCAAGCAGTACAAATCCCAAAAATTACATTAACATTATCAGCGACGAAACGCTTTCTTGCTAATGGGTGGAGCATAGCTAGTCGTAGATCATTCAATTTTGACATTGGTGGATAAATCAGAACTTAGGTGAACATAATAAGCAGTGTCCTCTGGCATAATTAAATGGAACATTTCGAATTCCCAGGCTTACGCTTGATGAACTGTAGCTACTTCGTTCTACGTGCCCGTCATTCTTACAGCCAAGTGACATTCACGCAAATTTGCAGTAGATTTGATGATTAAACTAATTCTTTGGCAATGTAATAAGTTGTCTTATTGATGTAGTATGAGTAATGCAGCTAAATGACCGTCATATACAGGATCCAAATTGTAAACAAAACATTGCAATTTACTTCAGAACGGTCGCCCGGTTTTTGAGACATAGTAAATTTATGCATGCAGTTTCGTGTGACCATGCCAATGCGTCACATTTTCATTTTAAAACTAAATTAGCTACCTGCCACACTTGTGCTTAAGTAGAAAAGTTAATATCTGTATAATATAGCAAGGTAGTTAGCATGCGCCTTTCCATAAATTATCTTGCATTGCGGAATTCCTATCGAAAACCTGCCATCACCTACTTCCAAAAGTTGTGAAATCAATAAAACGATTCAAATGTCTGCCTCTATGGGGTTAGCAGCTTAGGTTGCTGTGATGAATATGGAAAGCAGGAGAATGTCTAAAGGCACTGATTTGGAGGACCAGGGTGCAGAAAGGTGTTCATTTTATCAACACTGAAATTGAAAAATAATTTTTCACCGATTTGACATTTCTAATCACATTCGGAAAGGTAAAATTTCATCGGTTTATTTAAAGTGACAATTTGGCGAAAACAGAAAATGAATTGTGCTACAACTTCAAAAACCGGTCGTAGGTCGGTCAGTTTGCAAAGATCATGGTCACCAACTCAACCCCGATCGCTGAAAGACAATTGATGCATTTGTGTCGTCGTCTATAATGAAGACCCGTGGGTGTGAAGACATCCCTGCGTGAAGCATAACCGTTAAGGTCCAGTAAAGATCTTGGATTGAGACAAACAATCAGCCTTGCAATATTGTGCAGACATCGATGAGACGTGAGATGTGCAAAGTCGAACCGTACGACTAACAGCCTTGCGCGACTACAGACAAGAATGTCGTCTCGTCTCAGTTCGACTAAAATAGATATTTAAATAGATATTTTAGCCCATAGATTTTTGAGATAAGTATTTAAACATGTCTGCTAGTGTAGAAAAATTCACACAACTCTACACAAATGATATTAACATTGGAGGATCAACATTGATGCTGTCGATTGTCAGTCCTTTAAGAATCAGCAGGCGCTCTAGGACTCGTTTATTATCATCAATTCTTAAGCCACACGTAGAGTGTGTACATGTGCACTATACATAATTGTGAAAACAGACAAATTCGAAGAAGCACAAATCAAAAAAAGACGAACTTTCAAAAAATGATGTGATACCAATTCCGAAATCCACTGTCTTCGCCGGCTCTAATAGCAATGCAATGTCTATCCCCTCAAGATTACAGAGGTCAGTCCCGAAATTCCGTTTCCTCGCCGTTCCAATAATATTACACCGACATATCTGCACTAGGTTGAATAAGTCAAACCCGAAATTCCGCATTTTCGCCGAGTCCAATGAAAGCAGGCTTGCCGTGGGAGCGGGATTTCCGATGGGATGGGAATACCAACTCCAGTCATAGGAATAGCCAAAGTGAGAGATTCTCTGATGGAACTTATTTAGCTTTTCCTGCATCTGTTGCACGATTTCATAGTTATGATAATATTTATTCAAGAAATTATGATAGTCTTCATTTCTAAAGAAAAATATGCATGCAACAGAAGCTAAACACTTTCAAAGTAAATTGAGTAATAGAAATGAAGATAATGCATCCTTAACGCTTGTACGTAATATAATTATGTTTGTTAAGTGATATTAAATTTCTGATCTTGATTAGGAATCAGATTGTGTGATATAATGTACAATATGTAAGATAAAATGAAAATATGCCAGGTTGAAACTTCTGTTTTTGATCCTCGCACACATGCATGTAGTATATTTTCAAACACGGATAAATGTACATATGCCTACTGTATTGACCAGTTTCCATGCAGGTTGCTAGGCACCGACATCGCATGAGCAATATGCTAGATTATGCACTAAAACTACACATGCACCAATAAAACTGTAAAGGTTAAATAATGTTGCCGACCCACTTGATAGCGCTACAATTGCTACAAGCAGGCATCTAATCGAATCAAGTAGGAGGAATTTTCATGCAGGGACGTGTGAGTAGTAGGCCTATCATGTTCTTTTAGTTTATATTTATGCATCGATTGTGTTTTTACTATTTTAGTAAACCATTTTAGGCCTGACTATTTGAGAACAAATACCCGCAAAAGGGCATATTATGACTTCGAATAAGAAAAGAAGCTTTGGTTGTCTGATATCATGGATTGTAGACCTACTGGTATTTGCAGAGCCCTTTGATTCAATTATCTAATAACACATATGCTACCTAAAAGTTCAATTTCCATGGAGGTGTAATAAGACTTGATTTAGGTCTATCATGCATGTACACGGTAAACTTGCAGTTGTATAGAATGTTCCCTAAACTAGCTGATAATGGTTTCGGTCGACTAAGCTTATCAAAGACATATTATGGGAATTATTATGGGAAATAGTTGCAAATTTTGAAAAATCCTGTGGGAATGGGAGGAAGAAATCTCGTCCCACGGCAATCCTGAATAGAAATGATAATGTCTAACTAGTTAAGGTCTATCCTGAATCCCGTAATCGAGAAAAGTCCGAATTTTGCAAGATCTAATTTCTACGGATGTGATTCGTTGTGTCTAACATTCGTGCAC
The DNA here is from genome assembly GCA_907163375.1 of Prostheceraeus crozeri. NCBI lineage: Eukaryota > Metazoa > Platyhelminthes > Polycladida > Euryleptidae > Prostheceraeus > Prostheceraeus crozeri. The sequence goes on from CAJQUW010000774.1 coordinate 29,462, forward strand.
TTTGTCTAAACTCAAGTTATATATCAAACATTTTTGATCCTAAAAAACAAGATACTGGAGACGAAAAATCATGTTGAATCATTGATTGACACTTCGAGAGCAAAGTGGGGTTTTAGATGTTGATTTGATATATCAACCGATTTCCGAAGAAGGGTTAAACTACTTCATTAACCATTTTACAATGGAAATGAACATTATTAGTGAGTGATCCATTTAGTGTGCACACTATTAGAGGGCAGGTTGGTATTAGACAAAATCGAATGTGCTTCGATGCAAGGAAGAAGGGTATCATGTAATCGCATTGCTTTTGAAGCTCCTCTGGCTATTATTCAAATCAACTCAAACTCAAAAGATTGATTTAGTTGTCACAACCATGTCAACAGAAGTTTATTGCTGAAATAGTCAAGGTCACATTAAAAACTTATGTCAGTCAGAACTCAGATTCCTTTGTTAGTCCAGCAAGTATCAGTTGAATGTCTTTCAAGAATGCACACATGCATGGGGAGGAATCTGCAAAATGTGTGCAGATGCGTGGCAGATGGTATATTCGGAAAATAGCTGAAAATTTCATCATCTTCTCACTTTCTTTATCATGGTTGACACTGACATTTTCGTTCCGCACTAAATACTCTTCTGCCTACTGCCTACTATACAAAAACCAAGGAGACGTTAATGTATTATCTAGATCTCCTTGAGAAAAACCTGCTACTATATTGCCTACTATTTAAAAATCACATCAGTAGACAGTAATTTCTATCGTAATTTGGAAGCAGTGTAGCATTCCTTGTATTAAGAATGTCCACACCCTAACCCATTTTTGCCCGCTATATGAATTATAAGGAATTAGGTTTTATAATTCAAATTTATATTCAAAAAAATTGCTCCTGGGTGTTTGAAAAAAAAGAAAAGCATTTCATATTAAATGTCAATAGCTATTTTTTATGATGTACAGGCCTGTGATTAGCCTATTAGAAAAATTGAGGAATTTTTTTGAAAAATTTGAGGAATATAAAGGGATCCTGATATAATAATTGCAAGAAAAACTCCAAATTTTAACAGGGATTTTGGGCCAAACTTCATGAAAAAAAGTCATGAAGAAGGTAACCCCAGAGTTGACGACACTCCACTACACTTTTTGAAGTTATATGTATTACAAAAGGATATTGGAATGGTCATAATCACTTCCCGCGTTGTTGCGAAAATAATTTGTTACCTCAAGTACTAGCTGCTTAGAATGTGTCGAACAGAGGATGTCAGATCAAGCTGCTGATATCGCTGTGCTTCACGCTGTCGTCTCCAATTCAAGGATGCTTGTCAGATTTGTATACTGAATTTTTTTTAATGTAGGAAATATCCTCAACTACATGCATCTGGGGCTTTGTGACGATTACTTTTTACGGATTTTAGACAAATTTGGGAGGAGAGCAACCCATACGCATAGAAAGCTTAAAATCGTTGACGAAATGCTTGTGGTTAAAAAAAGTCAGTAATTTATTATGAAGGATACGCTACATTATACACTAATTTATTAATATTACTTTATACTGCACAAGTTTTGGTGGCTCTTGTTTATCTGTTAGCGCTTTGATCATATCGCTCCGATCTACATTCAAATGAACATGAATTTAGCATGATAGCCGCATACAGAAGACTTTTCATGTCGCAAGTGATTCAAAAGAACAGGGGTGTCTTCTTAGGTTTATTGGCTAAAAGAATTACTAAAAACAATATGTACAGGCCCAACGTTTCGCGTGTTCACGCTTCCTCGGGGGCAAAACAGATCAGACCTACGGCTAAAATCGTCAGTACAGCACAGGAGAGCGCTCTATCTTAGAGCGTTGTCCTTTTATACGTTCTGGTGCGGGGTGTGAGAATCAGACATCAGAAATCGATCAATTCGTGTTTACGGTTTATCGTAGGCTTCAGGCATTTAATAAAACGAGCTTCACTCAACCGAGTGTCCACCGGACTCTTGCATTTTTCCAAGATATCTAATGTAAAGTCGTCAATAGAGGAAACCTGATAACAATTAATTCTGTGGTCAGCCAAAGCACTGCTGATATTACTATTGAAAGACCGACTGTGTTCATTGAAGCGGAATTTAAAAGGGCGACTTGTCTGCCCGACGTACGTATTGTGGCAAAAATTGCAAGTAAACTTGTAAACTAAAAATTTGCTCGAACAAGTGTAATTGCTGGGTAGGCGATTACAGGCAATACAATTTTCGTGCTTTTCAATTCTAGGTTTGCATTGAAGATTATTATATAAGTTAGAGTTAGGGACATCAACCAATGATACAGGTAAGTCATAATTTCTGATGAGGGTACGAATTTGACGGCTGGTGCTATCATTCACGTATTTAATTTTTAGGATATTGGTTTTATTATTTGACTTGAATTCTTGCTTGTGCTTTTTATTTTTAAATATGCTGTTGGCATAGAAACCGTTGTGTTGGAATTTTTTCTTTAACTTGGTCTTAGCACTGTCAAAAGAAGCTTGCGAGCTGCATCTTTTTTGAACATATTCTACTGTATTCCTTAGGTAGTTATTTTTAACGTGACTAGGAACGTAACTATCTATACGCAAAGAGGTACCGGAGTGAAAAGGCTTTTCGAACCAGCTATAATTCAGTTCTCCTTCTTTTATGTGAATGCTTAAATCCAGGAAGTTTAAAACTCCTTCTTCTGGAATCTCTATGGTGAATTTAATGTTTTCGTTAATACTATTGAAGACGTCCAAGATTACGGAGAAGTCAAATTCTTTTTCAAATGGGCCTATAATTATGTCGTCTATGTAGCGAGCATAGAGATCCGGGCTAATATTAAATCTATTTTTCAACTCGCTTAAGGCCACAGTCTCTAACCTATGTAAATAAATAATAGCAAACGGTGGACTGAAGTGGGATCCCATTGGGCAGCCTTTAATTTGCAGATAGTGCTTGTTGTTATACCTAATTTCGTGGTTGTGACATATGAAATTTAACATTTTTGAAACTGAATCCATATCCAACCCGTAACTATTTATTTTATTCCAATTTTCAGAGACAAAATCGGTAACTTGTTTTATGCCATCAGAGATGGGGATGCTAGGATAAAGGTTTTTAACATCTAGGGATATGAATGTGCAGTTAGGCTTATATCTAAGGCGTTGCAGCTGAACAACTAAATCTTCGGCGTTCTTGATATGCGACGGTACGAGCTGAGTTAATTGAGACAAGATTTTAGTCACGAGCCAATCTATTTTTTCAGTTGGCGTATTCCTACAAGATGCTATAGGACGCAAAGGATACGATCCTTCCACCTTATCTTTATGATCCTTAATAGTCACGTGGAACGAGGCAGCCTCGGTTCCTGTGCTATAGAGGCGCTCTATTTGATTTCTAGTAAAATTTTTACATGTAGATTTTATCATTCTATTAGCTTGGTTTTCCGTGCGATTCACTCTGGACTTGGTTAACGGTTTGTAGGTCTCTCCGTCGTTCAGAAGTTCTTCCGTCCGTTTTATTATATCTTCTTCTTCAATAATCAAGAGTTTATTAGTCTTATCAGTCACTTTTACAGTAAGCTCATTACTTTTAAGATAATTGCGGGTAACTTTAATGGATTTGTTAAGTTCTTTTACTTTTTTGTTGTTATGTTGTTTTTTGATTAGATTCATTACTTCTATGCGGAAGAGTTTCAGCTTAGCCTCAGTTTCCTCATCGGCTTTAGGAGGAAGAATGGTGCGGTTTTTAAAAAACGGAATGGTCAAGTCAGTGTCGGCATTATCCTCCCTATCAGTGGAGTTGAACACCTTGCTCCAGCGCAAACGATAGGTCAGAGCATCAAGCTCCCTCTCAGTGTCTTTAACTAGTTGCTCATTCACAATATTCGGGATCCGATAACTCGGTCCTTTCTCAAGAAGATAGCTGATATCAGCTGGTATCTGATTCTCACACTCACTATGCTGAGAGTCAAGAACAACGCTAGTACTTTGAGAAGGCTCAGGGAGTCTACACAGAAAACTGTCACAATAGGGAAAGTGGAACACTGGTGCCCAGTTCAGCTTCACATTTCGCTCAGGATACGGTTCACCGGTCCATCTTCTCCACTTGTCGCAATGCGTCTTCTTCATCCGGATCGATTCCTTGTCCACCGCCTGGTCCACCATATCCAGCAGTTTCTGCACCTCCTCGCTTCCCCATCTTCTGACCAGATGCAGGTAACCGTAGCCGCGTCGCATGTTGTCATGTTCAGTGCTCTCCTTTAGTGAACATGAACATGAATTCTCTCATACGACACAAAAAAACTGTTAGGAACAGGCTTGCCAGCTAAGTTGTTGGTCTCATCTAAGCAAAGAGTGAAAGATTATCACCTCTATTCGTATGAAGTTCCGCAGAGATATCGACATCCACATCTTGCAGTATACCCAGGTTGAAAATCTGCCAACCCAGTAATATGTGGTTTGATGAATGTCTTAATTAATCCAAGTTCGCATACAACGATAAACAATCTGTGCATTACTTTCACACCAAGCTGTGTTCAGCAAATTATGAAAATGATCTATGAGTGGATAACTCATCCAGGATAAATGTCGGTCGTCAGACCCTGAAAAATGTAGCTGCAAACAGACTCATGGGATAGCAGAGGCTCATAAGCCTCCAACCTCCGCACGCTAGTGACCAGGAGGCAGATAGACACTAAATTTGGAGACCATCCGCTTTACCCCGTCGCATGTGTTCATGTTCAGCGGAAATAAAATGGAAGAGAATGAGTGAAACAAAAGCTTCAGTTGATAAGAGCACTGAAATCCAAATGGGCTGGGATACCTATACGTTATCACATAATGGATATAGAGGATCGATAGTTTAAGTTCTTTAAGAAGTACAGGCATGCATTGGGTAGCCATATAGTCGCAGAAACATATAATGAAAGCTGTGAAACCGGTTCAGATAATTAATGAAAATAATTGAATAAGTATTTTACTGTTGGAATTCTACGCAAAATTATGAAGTTTGAAGAAAAAAAATTGCTTGTAGTGTTCACTATACAATTTCGGTATGTTGATCGCAGTGTTTCACTCATTAAATACGTGAAAGTGTTGCACTAAGGAGTTCGGCAGACAATAACTTCAGACAACTTCTCTGCATAGCAAAATAAGTTCGGACGAACCTGAACATTTGCAATCCTGTGGCTTCCAGAAATTAAAACGACGTGAAACAAAATCAAATTATAAATCATGATTGATTTATGTTTAACAGTCAGGATGTAGGATACATGTTATAGGATTCTATCTTAGCCTCTTGATTGGAAGTTTACAGATAATCACCATTCGCTAAAAAAACAATACATTGTCCGACATTTAGTCTAAAATGTGTCACATTTGAGGAATTTCTCTTAGTTCAGCTATATTTGAGGAATTTTTGAGGATTTGAGTGAAAACAATTTTTGAGGAATCTGAGGAATTTGAGGAGCAATCACAGGCCTGGATGTAGGATGTTCCCATGATGTGTTCCCAGTGGCATGAAAGTCACCATGAAAATTGCATTCAACCATTGACACTTTTACTTAGACACGAATGCCAAAGGCGTCAATGAGGCCCGTGAAGGAATCACTGAGATTTCTGATGGTGCCTGTGACATGTCACCTGCTGTTTTCGTGAAGCTGTCTGTAGGGCTGGCCGCGAAATATTTGATGGTGTGTTATGTTCATAAGGACACTTATAGGCTCTCGGGAGATGATGACAGGCTTCAGTAGTCGTAATACTGAAGGAGACCCTGCGTTTCGGAGGTGTGTGACATTGCTAGTTGGTATACTAGAGGCAATCATGTATGGAGAGTGCGCTACAACCTAAATGACTTGTAGAACTGTAAAAGCTGCACATATGGGCGGAAGATAAATGTGAGGTCTCAGCCTCATGATTGGTTATAAGTAGCCGATGAATTATCAAAACCAAGGATGTTGTGATGCTGGGTATGTTTGTTCGTTATTCATCATATCGATTTTTCGCTATGACGCACATGCAACACAACTCACAAGTGACTACTGTGTTCAACCAACTGCTTGAAACTTATTATTTATACATTAATGTAATACATGAATAAATGGAAAACAATGACTTCATTTCATCAAAGCATATATCATTCATTATCAAAATCACTGAAAACTTTGTTTCGAATCTCTGTTGACAATAGTTTTTCCTCTGATACTGTCATATCACTGTCGATCCATATTTTCCGAAGAGCGTTCATGCATCGACCAAGTTCTTTCCCTCGCACATCCCATTCCGAGGCAAGTTGCTGTCCTCGAACGGGAAATCTAGGCGCAGTCCAATTGAGAAATTCTATCACTGTGGATTCATCAATACCATAAGCTCGCATCACTTCGCAGATGATCATCTTCACCTTCGGCACTCTACTTGTATCCGATAGGAAGCGCTTCTTGAAAAATAAGAGATCATCCTCTCTATTGGAGATGCTCTCTCCTTCCAACAGCATCATTTTGATTATCTCCATCTCCAGACGTGAAAGCTTCAGTCGTCGGCTAAGAGCCTCCGCCTGGAAAGTAGAAAGGATTTTCATCTGCTTGCATTTCTTTAATTGAATAGCAGGAGATATAAACATTATATTACATTCAGATTCTAATAAAAAATAATCGAAGTATTCGATGCAAATCATGCGAAAAAAGGATCATAAACATCGGGACACTAATGGCCAATGTCCAATCAGTCAGCATGCTCAAACAAGGTGTGATCAAATCCATCACTGTATTGATGAAAGCTTTTCTAAAACATATAAGCTATGTCGATGTCTACCAAATTACAAATAACTGTAAAATCCACAGTTACATGTTTGTGCATCCACAGTAGCCATAATCTGAATAAATATTTGTATATTTAATAAAGAAGATAATTTTAGAAATATATAGAATACATACAGAAATATATAGAAATTGCACGAAACAAAAAACATTCAACACCCATTCTACTTGGCATTCCTAAACTAAACAAATTTGTCTATGCCGTCGAACAGTGAATTTCCGATCTAGAATTTCTTCACAATTGTCATTTATCATTAGTGCTTCTGTTAATAACTATAAATTTCTTGCTGCATCTGTTACTATGATCAGGTACATAGTCTCATATTGTTATTGTTATAAAAACCTATGTATTCCATAAACGCTGTTATTATTTGCTGTTTTCACTTGAAATTTAATGAAATAATACTGTCGAGCATAGTTATAAGGACCACGCTTGTAAGGACATTACACAATACGGATATAAGGACATATTTTCCATATCCCGAGCACGCCCTATATAGCCGAGCTCGACTGTACTTTAGTCTCTCGAAGTACAAAAAATAATAATGTGACTCAATTACATTTACTGATAGTCTACATATGGATTGCCGCAGAAATCAAAAAATTGTAATCATTATTAATATTTCCATTTTACTCCTGAATGCAGCAATCACGCCAAAAAGATTGTAAGGGTAGCTCTGTAGACGCCTAGGAATTCTCAAAAGAAAATGTGAAGGTCAATTATCACATCAGTCGACAATGGTAAAAGTTAATTCTTATTTCAAGTTAATTTTAATCGACAATGGTGAATATCAATTCTCATTTCTTCATTCAATGTTATTGTTGTATGATAAACAAAAATCCTGCTTCACAAGGTTTTGCAATAATTAATGCGTTCTTCAATATTGACCGACACCCGAGTATGTTCTTGAAATTGAATGCGTCATAAAAATGTATCTCGATAGTAGGCCTATTTTGACTCCTTGAGATGTTAAATGCAGGCCTGCGAACACTCATATTTGACAATTGTCAGCCTAAAGCTAATTAATTAGACATCGATAAGAACATAATTATTTTAAATGAAAATATAGGTCTTTTGAGATCATACTTTGCTGAATGCTGTTATATACGTTGATGATAACAACTATCTCATAGCCTACCTGATAACATGCTGTCTACGCCGTAGAATCGGCAAAATCACACCGAGAAAAGTCGTGGGCCTCACTGTTTAGTGATTACGCATTTATTATTATGTCATCTCATCTTTACATCTTCTACTTTTCTAGTATCCACCTATTTTTGGAAGCCTCTGAATTGTCAGTCAACATTGTCAACTTTGGTGGGCACATACTATACACGAACCCAATGAATCAACCAGCGTCTAATCCTGTTGCATTGAATCACTTTCTTTAATTTCTGTTTTGTTAAACATCACTAAGTTGCATCATTTAAGGGAACGGTCCACATATCCGGAATATGAGTAAGAGGAAAAATTCCTTTGACACTTGTCTATTACTAAAAGTTCTACCGATGTTTCGCCTTCAGGCTTTGTTAATGAATTTGTTAAAAACAAAGTGACAAACCTGACAAACTGGTCACAACATGAATCAAATTATGATTTATGCTGTGACCAGTGAGTCAGTTCTAACTTCTACCTTGACGAAGACCAAAAGCGAAATATCGGTGGAATTTTTAGTGATGTACAAATATCCGAAGAAAGAATTTCTTATCTTGTATATTTTTCTTCCTGCATCATTTCCTTGCAATCTTCACATTTTCATCACGTTCGAAGATGTGCTAATGATTTATACAACAGAATGTGAAGCTTTAAAATATTTAGAATAATAAATCTACGTATATAATTGTAGCGACAACATGCATCCGATATCGTATTCGATCTACACTGTACATCCGTCATATACGTGTATAGACTTTAAACGTTGCGTTTGTTTGCAGACTTCTTGTGAAAATCACTGTCACAGTTAGACAAAAATCTGAGGGCGTTCGAAAACTAGTGTGCGCTTAACTCAGGAGTGAGAAATGATCACAGTTTGCTACCGTAACCTTGACGAAAAGAGATGAATTATAAACGAGTGAATGGCTTAAATTGGTCAGATACAACATCAATTCTTGTCGCCTACATTTTGAATCATTGTTGGCGAATGAAAGGTCAATATCCCAATTATAGTCGCACTTTAGATATCAAATATGTAAAAAGGTGAATGAAGTTGACTTTACTGATAAACTGCTTGAAAGCATGAAATATATTTCTGTCGTCGATCTTTCTGAATGGCGGACAACACCAAAAAAAAAAAATTGTAGATGAAGCGACGTCGATAAATGATTCATGTATAATTCACATAAATCATGGTGATCTTTATAATATTTTTATTTGGAATCTATAAACTATGTCACGTCAGCTTGACAAAAGATCGCTTGGAGGCCAAATGACAATGTTTGAATGAATACTTTGATGTATTTTACTCTGTCATTTGGAAACATAACAATAACATTGGAGTCCGGTATGCAGATATTCGTTGACCAGAGTTGCTGTTCACTTAATCGCCTCGAAGTGTCTGAGATCTCAGACATATCGCAAGACATGTCCCACTCATCTGTATTAAAGAAATGCCACGTTTTACAAATAGGAAAACGATAGCTTTATATGACCGATACAGATATAGGACACGAGTAGAAAGAAACGGAAATAAGCTTGACAAGCTCGGAGCGGGATAAGCTTGCTCGAGAGAGGATTGATAAAGCGGTGTGTTGACTTACAATGGTTACTTTACAATTATAGAATACCCTGAATCGCTGTGCATCAAATCTTTCATCAACAAGAATCAACTACTGAGAAAACACACCCAATCAAAGCAACCTCTACTTTATTGATTTTTCAATGATTGTAAATTTGTATAAAAATTGACCCTATGTTGTTTTTTCTCTCTGCACTGATGATGTTAGCCATTGACACTACTGAAACATTCATGCGAATAGATTCTGTTCAAAATTCAAGGTTTCTCTCTCTCTCTCAAATCTGCGGACAAATTAGCACTATCATGCAATAATATCACAACCTACTTACTTTATTAGTAAGTGGTTTATTTCCTTACCAAAACTAGATATCTGAAGCATGGATTACTCAACATGGATTGCTGCGGACGCTTTTCGTGATTTCTCTCATTTTCCAAAAAGGCCCATGACCATTTCATACTTTGAATAATCATAATTATTGATACAATCCGGGTACCACTCCAAAAACGACTTTTGCTTGCTTATTTATAGCTCATAGCAATATGTGAAACAATTTCTACAAGATTGAGCTATTTGAAGCAAGATATTATAGGATCCACAACGGCAAAATAGCAGAGTTTCATAATTAAATTTTGTAATGAAGAAGGATTCAAAGCAGCTTGAGCTTGTGTGAATTCAGACTCGTTCCAAGTTTTATTGTTCGATGAAATGGGCAAAATTGACATCTTTGGAAGCGAGACATTATGAAAAGCCATGAAAAATATGTGCATAATGAAACACCTTCCGCGACTGATGAGATGCTTTTGGCATTATGATGAGGATCAATGGACGTTGTAATGGATCATTTGGATGTTGAATCCAATTTCTTGCACAATGCACAAGAGGACTTGATCAGATCGAGCATTATCAGCTGACAATGCATTTTACAGTGAGAACGAAGAAAAATTTTTCAGAAAGTACGAGACACTTAAATAATGACACTTAATGTGCTTGACCGCATGAACACAACCACTGCACCACTGAGACCATCAGAAATATGTGTTGTAAAACAAACACATAAACTCCGCAAAACATCGCATTAAATAGCCTGATTAATGCACCATGAATTCGTAATATTGGAAATCACTGACTGGCCAGTCTCAGTTTCGAATATCAAAGCAGGGCCAGCGACCCGTCTATCAACGATTGCTGTGGAAACACAGTTGGACAATTTTCCACTATCGAACACAACCTAGCCACTAACAAATTACTGCTTCTCTTGTCTTCAGCAGATCTCCCAATCAGTTCCCACTAACTATACCAGAACAGCAAGAAACGTTATGGCTGACTATAACAGTCGGCCATGACGTATTCAATAAGTTTTCTTACTTCAGAATTACGGAATTTGCATTGATCTCTATCTTAAAATACCCAAACATCTGTCAGATGATAATAACTTATCTTTTATCAGGTTGACGAGGCAATCAATTAACACCTACAACATAGATGAGCGGTCACCTAGAAAATGTGAGCGATTATTTCAAAAGAGCTCATTGTATGTACTCAGCTGCTTGCTATTGTTGATACTCTTCCATCAAATTGTCCTCTTAAATCGCTAACAGATTTTGCCGAATCTCTGACAATGAACATTACGTATTGATACAAATCGTAGCATGCTAGAGACACCTTAAAGTACTTTTAAGTTCTAAAGCAGAAAAATAGCAATTCTATGCAAATTTGTCATCTAGCATCCAGAGTCAAAGATAAAAAAAGAAAGGATATTTCTAAATTATTTGGGACTAAATCAGATGTCGTTGCCTGTGTCAAAATGTCAAATACTCTAACTGATATATATCGTTAATTGACAATGATCACTGACAAAAAGTTCAAACCAAATTATCAGGCATAAATGTACTGCGCCACAGACTCTAATGTTGATGAAATAATCCGATAATTAATTATGCAACCGACAATCTATTAATCAGTTCAGCAAAATTACAATTGAAAATCTCTTTCATTAAAAAAATGTACTCTAATCTCAATTTACTATCAGCCTTTTTAAATTAGTATGGAAAATTGATGTATTCAATCCTTCCTTGCGTCCACTCCAGGAAATCGCATCTCTTTTCTGTTTACTTAGATATATACGCCATGGACGCCGCTCGTTACGTCGCTAGCAATGGATGGGTGTCAATTTTAGAATATATACGAAGTGGTGCGATAGCTGACGAAGAAGGATTCAGATAGTCAATCACTTATATGTCTTGCATATACTTCGTCGTGAATTCACCAATGCTAACAGTAAAATATAAAGATGCACAATTGGTACATATGAAAAAGTCGATATGCCTTTTTATGTTGGTAACTAGCACATTATAAATATAAAATTTATTGCGCGTGGAGGGACAAAATGAGCAGCCACATGTCCTTTTTTTGCTTGTTTATGTACGTTATAATTATATTTAATTTAATACTATCTTTAAGACTATTTAAGTAACTTGTTTCTCCAGAGCATCGAGTTTGCTTTTCAACAAACAATTTATCAATATTTTCTACCGCAAACTTTATTATCGGCACTCTGTACACGTCGTTTCGTCTTAAACTAAATCAGATGTTGGGCGCTTGTGACGACATGCACTGAACATTTATGCTCGGACTTCTTGAATGGATTTCATTCAGCTCGACGATTCTATGCACGTCAGCATTATATCAGTTAAAATGCAAAACACACCATCGAATGAAAGAAACATCAGGACAAGAAGTATGACTTTAATACGTCTATGTGTCTATATGTTTAGGCGGTCTACGTGGTACAGTGGTTATGTGCTTAGCCTAGCAATCTTTCGGTCTAGAGGTCGATCCCCAAAAGTATCATTGGAGGCCGTTATCGTGAGGAGCACATCGTTGAAAGGCACCTGAGTTTTGTCTGCTTCTCTGCTGTCGTCGATCTTGATCAAGGGTGCTATTGATCACTTTGTTTATATAGCCGAAGTTGACGTAGCGATGGTTGACAATTTCGCTTCCTTTCTTTCGTTCTTCAGGACCTGAGACGCTTTGAATAGTGAACTTGGTCAAGGAATGAAATATGCACATCGTTACTCGTACATGCATTGAATAGGCTGTCTGCAGAAAACCGCACTGGACCACAGACACATGGTGGATGTAGCGGATCCATTTCTGTGCAACTTCTCTACAGCAGCCGCTATCATTTTTATGGATTCAATTAAGTTTCAAATCCACAATGAATTGCCGAGCAACATTGTTAAATGCGTTCGCTAAATCGACGATGTGTTTGTGGTATAATCTGCTATTTCTGATAATAACAGCAGCATACTTAAATAAGATCTGAAATTCAAATCGCCATATACAATTCCATGCAACATTGCCAAAAACTCCCTATCAAATATACTCATGAAATTCTCTGAATATTTTCAAAATTCAAGAACACAAATTTTATAGAACTTCAAAAATTCCGCAATAAATGCAGTTTCCGCTTGAGTGTCATTGCATGCAGTATTTTTTGAGGGGTTTCGAACTGCACGCGTGAAATTTCTTGCATGATACATTTGACACAGCGCAGCGTGGCCTAGTGAAGAAGGTGCGAGCTCGTCTCCACCGCGGACTTTGGTTCAATTCCTGGGTCGGACGAGTGCGGACGGGAAATCAATGGTGTTGCTGTCATATATTGACTTAATTGTTGTCATTCTTTTTAGATCAGGGATGGTCACCCTGTAATAGGCCACGGGCCAGATTTTTCTCAATTCAACAGTCGGGCCGGGTCGCATCCAACTTTAAAAGTACTACTAATTAAAATCCTATTTTTCAGTATTTAATTGGCTGCATTATTCATTTTCACCGTTTGAAATAGTTCACAAGGAAATGTGTTTTCGCTTCACATCTAAAAACGCAGAAAAATATTTAGTCTGTACTGATTGTAAATATTTTCTGCATTTATAGATGATAACATAAAATCAATTTTTTTTTCTTATAAATTTCATAAGAAACCTGAAGTAAATTAATTTAATAATAATTAATTTTACAATAAATATTCAGAAAAGCTATTTGAATATTAAGCTCATAGAAAGCCTTATAATTAATTACTTTTCTGGGACTGATGAGGTGCAGGCAACACGGCAAGGTCATTTGTTGAGTTCGATGCTGAGATGCGCAGAATTTTCTCCAAACTTTCGTCTGTAATTCTTGTTCACACACTTCAATCGAGAGAACAAGTGCTCGCATGTGCACGTCGTTCCAAAAAGCGAGCATGCAAAATTGACAGGTTTAACATGTCTGGAAAATGCTCTCGATGAAGATGACTTTTACAGAATTGAAATCACTATATACAGGGTTCCTACGCTTTTTCTGATTCAAAAATTAAGGAGATTTAAGGAGATTTTAAGAACATTAATCACTTGATTTAAGGAGGTATGACGGCTCAGTTGGTTAAGTGACCGCACCACAGAATTAGACAGGTCGTCTCTTCTTCTGTTTGACTAGAAGGGAAACATTGGAACATGTAACGCTAATGAAGTGGCACAATCTCCTGACTAAACACCATAGCAATCGAACAATGAGCAGCCAGTTCAACATTAAACACGCCAAATTGTGCAAAGTTTCAGTGACTGTTATCAACCGGATCACACAGCAAAGCATAGAAATAGTCTGTTTATCTGAAGTTGACTAGAATGGAAATTGACTCAAGGTCGCGGCACCGCCGGGGGAACTAAGTTGGGGGCATGAATGGCCAATGAAAAGCTTAGAATTACACATGTGACTGATTCTAACCCAATGATACAGCCGTTGACAGGTGTATCTAAGTGAAAATGCGTGCGATTTATGTGCCACTATTGTGTATTGCATGAAGCTTAACCTCCGTTCTAGAGATTTTATTGTTGTCGATTTCTATGCAGCAAAGAGACACAGTCGATGACAAGTTCTGTAGAGAAGTTTGTGAACGTTTTTTCATGCGCCTGCTAACTTTTTTTTAAATGATCGGAGGGCCCAACATTATCGAGAAAACTTATGCGAAATGATCTGAATTCTTCGAATCTGAAGGAGTCGTGGCGATCGGAGCATTTTGAAGGAATTTAGAGCAATCCGCAAGCGACGCACGACTATTTTTCCTATCTCTGCAAGGTATTAAAAATTTCTTTTTGCCCACTTATTAAGTTCCTGCATGTGCCATCTGTTTGAATCAGTTTGCACTTCTAGCAAAGTGATACGATTAAACAATCTAATTCTGTGGACCGCACCGATAACATAATGTACAGAAGGTACAGGGTTCGATCCTCCACCTAAGGAAGTGTAGAAAAGGTGAATTCTCGACTCTCTGATAGTCACATTCTGCTAAGAAGAACGATTCCAAATCCTAAGTGTGCCGTCTCAAAAGTAGTCCCAAATTTGAGAAGTCATTTTGTAAATTGTGATATGAAATTCCATTGAGCCATGTATATCCAATGTTCATGGAAAAAATTTGTTTCGTTTTGGAACTCCATTAGCGTCATCAATCAAAAAATATTTCTTTCTGTGTAATCTTTACATTTGGAAGTACGCTCAAAAGCAATCATGATCCTCTGTGAATTTGAATTTTCGCAATGATAACAATTCTTTACCTTTGCACTTTGCTGTCGAATACACAGGGCAGGTGCAGGCTCATCAATATTTGCCCAACTGAATTGTTGAAAGTTGCTGACCTGATTAAGCAATTTGCAACAATGGAAACAAGAACATATCAACAAGGAACAATATATAAAGCGAAGGTTTGTTTGTTAAATGTACATGTACTCGTATATTGTAAAAAATATCATTAGACAAATGATTACAATTGATGAAGAATATTGATTTCCGCAATCCAAGAGAAAATATGGAGTAAAGTCAGCTGAAAGAAACAAGGCTGGATTGCTTTCACTCTCATGATTTTTCTATTTGTTGATCACAAGCTACCTCTGAATACATAAAAAAATCCGTAAAACATGATTTGGATTCGAGGTTGCAACTCGTGGTTGTCCTAGTCACAGCTATTGGCTTTATACATGAAACAATGTTTGCCCCACCTTATCAACACGAAGAATTTGAAGTTATTCTGGAATAAAATTATTATAAATTCAAAATACACGCGTACTATGGTTAGCTATAACTACAGAGTGTTCAAAAAGAAACTGTGCACCTGATTATCGTAATTTATGACCAAGTTACTCAGTAAACAATGACTACATTCATGTCTAATGCATCGATCAGTTAATATTGCATTGTTTGATGTACGATTATCTGTGAATAGGCAACTGATGGCTTGAACGATGCTCGAGAATACAATGAGTCACTGTTTTCGCTATTCAATTTCATTCATTCTTGACAAAATGGTCTTGACTGTGCAACAGAGAACATTCCTGGTTGAACACACGTTTCGCTGTAATGGGCAATACACAGATGAGGTTCGAAAACGATTCGAAGAGGCTTTTCCAAATGAAGATCCTCCACACAGAAATTCTGTCAGAAGCCTGATAGCCAAGTTCAGAGAGACAGGATCGGTTCACGACGCAGACCGATCAGGCAGACCATCAGTTTTGAACGCTGAAAAGATGGATGCGATTTCTGAGGCAATGACCAATAGCCCAAGCAAGTCCCTTCGACGCTTGTCCCAAGAAGCGGACATCTCTCTTGGATCGGCTCATAACGCATTGCGCAAGAACCTGAATCTCTATCCGGACAAGGTTACGTGCTATCATGAACTGAAAGAGACAGATTACGAGAAACGTGTTCATAACTGCAGATGGTTTGGACATGTTCTTGATGACAATGGCGTTTTGAACAGAACATTCTTTTCTGACGAAGCTTGGTTTCACTTGTCAGGTTATGTCAACAGTCAAAATTCACGTCACTGGTCGACTGTCAATCCCCATCAGTTCATTGAAAGCTCTCTCCATTCCGACAAAGTTGGTGTGTGGTGTGCAATGTCTCGTCGGAGAATTATTGGACCAATTTTTTTTCATCACACCATTAATGCAGAAAGGTATTGGGACGAAGTGATACTCCCCTTCATGAACGAACTATCAAGACAAGAGCGACAGCACGGCTATTTTCAGCAAGATGGAGCACCGCCGCACACGGCGAGCGTAAACTTGTCACGCCTGAAAGAAGCCTTTCCTAGTCGACTCATCTCCACTGTAATCTGGCCACCAAGGTCCCCCGATCTGAGCCCCTTAGATTTCTACCTATGGGGAACCGTTAAAGAAAAAGTGTTCAAAAGGAAGCCACGCAACTTAGAAGAACTTCAACAGCACATCAGTGAAATCATTCAGGACATAACTCAGGAAGAATTGGCTTCAGTGTTCAACAACATGAAAAAACGGATTGAATTGTGTATTCGAGAAAACGGAGGTCATTTTCAGCAATTTCTTTGACTGCTCTCACATCTTCTTGTTACTTGGTTATCATTAATACACAAATTACTTGATTTGGAATCATTTGTTTTGATCTTATATTAAGATTAATAGGTGCACAGTCCCTTTTTGAACACTCTGTACACGGATATGTTTGATTTCATTCATTTCATTACAGTAAGAAAACGTTTTCAAAAAGTTTTGAAATAGGTCTTAATAAATATAATAGGAATATTTCGAAGATTTGTGCAAAAAATCGACGCTGAGAGTGAGAGACGGTACAGTTTGCTATGTTATTGATTCATCACCAACCACGCACCGTCACGGAATCAATCTTAAGTCCAGAAATTTAAGAAGATTTTCAAAAAATTAAGGACATATAAGGAGATTTAAGGAGGAAATTAAGGAGATTTAAGGAGTTTTAAGAAGATTTAAGAAGCTACTTCACAGTTATTTTTGATGACCGCGACAGACCACTGTTGTAAACTTGCTGTGTGACAAAGTCAAATGACACGCTGATATGATGCCTCGCTACATGAATGCTGGTGGCACTCGGTCAATGATAATAGGACAAAAAGCCTTCGATATCACTTGGAGACAATGCTTGGAGATGACTACTGCCTTCACTCGCATTCCTTTTGTACCGTCAGCCTGGCCTAGTGAATAAGGTGCGAGCTCGTCTCCACCGCGGACTTCGCTTCGATTCCTAGGTCGGGCGAGTGCGGTCAAGGAATCAAAGGTGTTGGTGTCTTTTATTGACTTAATCGTTGTCGTTCTCTTTAGGACACTTTCAAAAGCTTGTCCGATTTAAAAGTAACATGTAGATTTGAACATATTGTCTTGAATTATGTTGTGCATGTCAGTGAACCGATCGATGTATTTCCAAAATTGATTATATCGACAGACTATGCAATACTGCTTAAATGGTGCCAAATGCTATTTTTTGTGATACAGTGGATTTCTGCTTATCCTCTTTATAAAGCTTCACACAAGCTGGAGTTTTGTCATTGTACATCGATCGAGAGAAGGCGCTGGACGCCGAAGGCCCAGTCAGAATTTAACGTAACTTACTGTTTCTTTGGCTAGTAAATATTTATCGAGAGAATTGATAGCTTTTGTTCCCATTTCGGAAAAAATTGAAGCAATATGAAGTACTGAACATATCCATATACACGGTAAAAAGTAAATTGAAATTGATCATCTTCATCAATAAAAAAATCGTGTCAGATACTTTAAAGCAACAATTTTTTGGTAAGCAATGTATCTTTTTGAACATTCAACGAATCTCAAAATCTTTACATCATGAAAAAGCTGATTGATAGTTCATACTGTCTGTCAATTTCATAAAATAATTCTATCGTCATCATGTTGAAATCCTTACTTACTCACTTACTTAATCGGATAGACTTCAGTCATGCCTCCCAACCACATTTGAGCGCCAACCGTACCGATCTGCCGCCCTCGATAAGAGTTCGTCCACTGTCAGGCCCGTCAGCTTTTCCATGTGTCGGACGTACGAAAATCTTGGCCGTCCCCTCCCATCTCGCTCGTGCGAAGGTGTGTAAAGTGCGCAGCCCTGTAGGATTGAGGTTTCCTTGCGTATCCAGTGTCCGAGCGCCCTGAGTTATTTGCGGTAGACGGTGTTGATCAAAGTTGGATGGTTCACTGTTTGGAACACGTTGGTGTTTCGCACGCGGTCAATCCTCTTGATGCCAAGTAAGATCCGGTATCAACTGGTTCCAAACGCATTGATCTTGTCGGACAGAGTTTTCGTGATGATCCATGCTTCTGCCCCATACAGCACCACTGAGATGATCAGGGAATCGAAAAGTCGCAGTTTGAGTTGCAGTGGAATGTTGTTTGGTTTCCATACATTTGCAAGTCTCCTAAAGTTACTCCAGGCTATAGCTCTACTTTGTAAGAAGTCGGTGTTGCTTAATAAAATTGTCGAACCGAGATACTTAAAGTCGTCAACGAGTTCTATTTCATTGTGCCACTGTGGTCTCCGTGGCACAATGATTAAGTGCTTGGCTTAGCGATCATGTGGTTCACAGGTCAAGCCCTGAAAGTGTCATTGGAAATCGGCAGGAAGGGCATCCAGACTAAAAAGTGCCTCAACGCACCAGAAAAGTCTGACGATGTAGGTACCGTGATGCATTGAATTCATTTTTATCAAGTTATTTTCCTTTTCTTGCTGTAACTGCCTTCCAACTTTTTCAGATGGCCATCTGTCGGTTTCTTAATCCTCTTTTGTTCCTTCAAACAAACATATTGCTTGGGCAACGATGCTTTTTCACGAAGACGCAACTCAAGATCAATTAAGAAAAAACCAAATGAATGGTCATCTCCAAATAAGTTGAGAAGCCGCAATGTAACCTGAGAATTGACAATGTGATTATCGAAGAAAAAGAGAGCTTTAACCATCCTGGAAGCCTGCTAACATTAGATGCAAAGTGCAAGACGGAGATCAGAAAGCGAATGTCTACGGCAAAGTTTCACGACATGCGCGCTATCTTTTCCAACCGAAACCTGTCCATGAAGCTCAAGACTAGGCTGCTCAAGTGCTACATTTGGTCGATCTTGAAGTACTGGTATGAAGCCTGGACAATGTCTAATGAACTTGAACACAACATCGAAGAAGCAGAAATGTGATTCCTCAGGTAAATTATTCGTACATCGTACTTGGATAGGGTGACCAACAACGACGTCTTAAGAAGATCTGGAGTAAGAAGGGAGCTGATGGAGGTCATTACTAGAAGACAACTCAACTTCCTCGGTCACGTCATCAGAAAAGAAAGTCCGCAGTACGTTGAGTTACAAAGTCGCGTCGAGGGAGGACGGGTGAGAGCCAGACCACGTGCTACATATCTCGACCGGATCAAGAAAGCACCAGAGATGGAATCTACCGCTATCATCTTCAGCTGTGCTCGCGACCGTCTTCGTTGGAGAACCATGACTGCTCAAGCGTGTATCACGCATAGCACCTAGACAGGGCAAGCATCATTTAAGCAAAAATTCCATAGCAGTCTATTTTCAAACGTCAGCTATACTGTTGAAGTTTCTGCTTATCTGGCATAACATGCGCTCAAGTAATCGCAGCATCCACTTCTTTAGAATGTGTTTTGAAATTTGCTCAATCGTAGGTAAGAACCGTTTGTAAGTTGAGAGTGTATTCATTTAACACAATTCATTGTATTACTCGTTGCTTGATTTAATCTTTTCGTATGATCTTGAGTTTTCACCAGCTGCAGTAAACCATCAGCTGGTCAAGAATACTTTGGACAACTAAATGGAAACTACCTTGTTTGAATGTTTGCACATGTCTTAACATCGTGTTTTTTCTACACGCATTAGGGCGTTGCAACGCTAGCTGAATATCAGAAATATTTGAGTAAATCTTACGGGAAGTGGAGATGTCGAAGACTTCAAACTGCTTCAGTTGTGATCAGAATTTCAATTACCGAGCGTTTGTATAAATAAACTTCATGAATTTCAATGCACATCGGACAGCAATACCCATTTCAATTCGAATTTTATTTGTTTCGTCTACCTGAATTGAAAAATTATTTGAAACCAAGTCTTCCGAGAATTTCTTTCAGAAGTTCGGAAATATGAAGGCATCAATTATATAAGCCGTTTATTTTTCTTTTATGGAACTACCGGCAACTTCTTAACATAGCCTTGAACGTTTCAAACGTGGTTATTTGACAAAATAAGTACCCTGCTTACACCCCGATAACAAATAGTTGCTTTCAGCAGTAGCCTATACACAACATTCGCACAAGCTCAATTAATACGAGCGTAGATACATCTAGAAACTGCTGCTGCAATTCTTCTGTTTTCACTGAACCTGTTACAAGATGTAAGACGCTGCGATGAATATGAAGCTTTGACTAACTGATAAGATAATGAATAACATGCTAATTAGTTATCATAAGGTTGCTCTTTTCATCATGTATACCAGTGTTAAGTTACGAGTATATTACAGGATTTCAGCTTTTCGCAGAATCACGTCCATTTTTGCGCAGCGAGTTCATTTTTTAAACATTTTCGCATATTTTCGCAGCTGCCCCGACCACTGCTGAAAGCATATTCTATTATCGCGCGTAGAAATATAATAGCACGCTAATTTAAAAATTTAATCGTCTTATTTCACTGTCGCAATTATTGATTATTGATAATTATTGAGCTGTAACGACAAAGTTTTACTTCTCTTATACACGAATGAGTTCAGGATTTAATTTCTATAATGAATTACACTGAGATTCAACACTGCAATTTCATTATCGTGATTGTCATCCTGGTTGCTAGAGTACATAAAATCAATGTATTTCAGCAGAACTCCATGAAGTAAAAAAGCTAAGACGGTGAATTGGGGAGGATCTCAAAAACCCAAGCTTCTATTCTCTATTGATGCTTTCTTTGAAGACTAATTACAGTTATTGACGTGTGCAGCATGATTGACTGTGAATACGAAGATATTCTCATGAAACCAATTGCACTGTTCTCATAAATTAATTTCGGAAAGCTCACCGACATACATCAAACATCGCGAGACAAAAGATGCATAACTTAGGATCAAGTTGCTTTTGTCGCGCTATGTTTGATGTCTAGTTTTATGATACTTCGTTGTGAGACCAACAAAACGTCAGTTGACTCAGACTATTATTAAGTATGGCCATACTTCAGAACTTGTGTCTTAGATGTTGGCCGCAAAGTGGACTCCTGTCCTCAGACTTCCAAATCATATGCAAGATTTGTCTGAACTATGCAAATCAATTTGTGCCAAAAGAGGTGTTCACTTGAATTCATGAAAAAACATCTAAATTTCTAAAATTAATAGAGCTATGGGATTCATATTTAAGCGAAAAACTGAATGACTTGCATTACACAACTAAGCGTTGCTCAGGGTTTGCCAAAGTCCAACCCGTGATCAGAGAGTACTTACATCGCAGTAGGATAGACAATCAAACAGACATCTGCAGTTTGTTCCAACAACCATAGACTCCCAGTATCAAAATCATCGAAAAGAAGGGCACTGTGAAGGCTAGCCGAAAGCATCTAAGTACCCACTGCATAATCGTGATACCAAAGTAACCCGGAAATATGATAATATATCAACAAATGAAAGAAATATTGTGCACAACTGTATATCGCATTATTTCGACTTCTAATTTAGCTAATGATACTTAACTATGAATGCATGCAGCAAATGTGAGGATTAGAATAATTAATGCAAGCACTTATGGCGCAAGCTAATCATGGATGACATGTACAATGCTGTACACGTGCTTGAAAATCGAGAAATATTTTGTAATTATTGGAGATGCAATAAATGAATGTTATGGGATTGTAATAAGATTAAGTAAAAATTGCAAGGAAGCAAGATTGTAATAAATATATTTTATGAATATCAAAAGCAAAAAAATAACTTGTAATATGTCTAAAAAATCATGAAATATGAAGCATTGAAAACAAGAGAGAAATGACGCACTTCGATTCTCGATCGCACTGCACGTTCAGCACCTCCTTCGCAACTTATCCGAGATAGTGCAACGCTCTCACGATGCCAATCTCTTCCCCATCCACCTCGCAGGTCTCAACTGTACCGACACTTCCTTAGTATGTGTGAGGAAAAAGACAGCATGAATATTTAGAAATTCCTGCATGTTACAGTGCTGAAACTCGACTCATGACTGCACGTTATGACTCCAACAATTAACATCATTTTTGTATCATATGACCAAAACTTGGGTCGCGTAAATAAACTTGCCACAAGTTTTGAATGTTGCCATGGCCGATTTTCGTGAATGCTGCAATTGCACCAGCCGATTTAGAAGAGGCAGAAACAACACGATTTACATTTCTAATTAATACACCACTTCAAAGAAACTGTCAAGAACACCTCATTGAAATGTATGAAGCGGCCAATAGAGTCTGTAAGAATTTTTGCCTGTTAATAGGACACGATGCGTCAAAATCTACTCTAACTTTGAAATGATTGTCCATAAAATCTGAAAGTTGATTCTAACCCAATATGCTACTCAAAATATTGCTCAGCGAGCTCTTCAAAAAGTTATCTAAAGTTCATTGATCAGCATTGATCTGAGTGATTGATTACATAAAGAAGTGCTCTAAATGACGAGTCTGGATATAGTTTTCCTCTTGAAAACTTAATCGTTGGCGATTATCGATCTGACTGATTGAATTCGATTGATTCCTTGAAAAAGCACCTATATGATGTTGCAAATATCTAATACGGATAGAATTTTTGCACTGAATCTGCTGATGAAAAGTTACGGGCGAGATAACAAAAAGTGAATTAATTGCTTCACACAGCAGTCTCTGTTGAACTTCTATTATCTAGAAATTCTACTCACACGGTATCAACTGTGGCCACACATAAAATACCGAAAACAATTTGCCGACAATATGAGCTATGTGAGTTGGTAGAGAAGTATTGCAGCATGTAGATATTCAAGGTGCATCGTGAAAATAACAAAAGTTGTTGCCTTACGAGGGATGAATTGTAATCACAGGATGCCTGAAGGAATGTCAAACAAGGCGACAAAGCAAACCTTATGGAGCAATGAGCCCTAGACCCAAGTTTTTAGAAAGTATGCACATTAATTCACTTCTCCTTATACAACACAAGGATATAGGTTTTGATGACTAAGACATACCTGAAGGATTCAAGTTAGAAGGGAGTCTATGAGAAGGGTAACGCCAGCGATTTAGGATGATGCCTATCCGCAAGGATTGTGGCAGCGATTTAGGATGATGCCTATGAGGATGAGTGCATCTATGATGAAGAAGGGCACTTACTACTCCCTTGTGAGTAGGATGCTGATGAGGTGAGGAAAGAAGGAGACGACGATTTAGGAGCATGCCTATGAGGAAGGAGAGCGCTTAAGAAAGGTAGATGCCAATGAGTTAGGATGCTTATGAGGATGTTTTGTAAGTAACGAAGTATAGTATACACTTTAAAAATGGGACTTTTTTTACACAGTCCGTCCTGCAAATTTGCAACAAAACGTGAAGTCACAAATCCGGCAATGTGAGATCAGTACATCCTTTTTTTACAGATTACAGTACTATATATCTTAGGAATGAAGTGACCGGATTCGTAGCTAAGTGATAAAAAAGTAAGCTTACATTAGCAAAGATGCAAAAAGTCCGTGTAACTAAATGACAGGATGCGCAAAGTACTCAAAGTATGTAAAATTCCGTACTGGATCGGCTTAAGGCACAAAAAATCTTAAGAATTGCGTATCTGAATCCGGAAAACAAGCTGAAAGTATGTGGAAATGTATTTACATGACCATATCCGAAATTAATTAAACAAATGTGCAGAATTAAGTGACAATATGTTAATTCCTCTAACCTGATTCTACGATGCAATTTAAAAAATCCAAAACATTAAGGCAGCAGAGTAATCCTTCGAACTATGGTGAAAATATCATCCCTGTTAACGCATGCAATTGAATAATGCACAGTAATGGATCTTTAATGCTTTTCTAACGCGTGCTATTAAGTTAAATTCAACAGAGTCAATAGTAAGTGCATCTTACGAGATAAATTGTTATAAAACATATTTTAACAATTATTTTTACCCCTCACCTGATTTTCAGGATATTTGAAAATATTTGCATAAACCCGCATGTTGTATAAAAGCCTCGGGTTGAATACAATCTTAGATGAACCGAAGACGTTCATTAGAGTGTTTTATTGCATACATGCAGCATAGTGGTCGATATTCCTGTTCTCTCCAAATCTGCAAGACTTGCTATCCACCCCTGCATGCTAGCACATTCAACGCAATAAGAAGCTCTAACACGACAAGGCATGTTACAACACGAGACAATTTCAATTATGGAATACAATGCCTACCACTGCACAGACAGTTCGTCATAATTTCTACATTTACATGTGAATTATAATTACTGATTGTAAATATCCAAAATGTTTGGGTTTTCTAAGCAGGGAAATCTACCTTATCTAAATATGTCAATTGCGCGTTGCTTTCTCCAATCAGGAGTTGAATAAATACAATGCTTTATATAAAATTTTGATCTATAGGTTTTTGGCTGTAAGAATCAGGAATATTTTATGATGTTATTATTATTATTGCTAATGTGTACAAAGTTTCTCGACTGCTATCCGGCAATCACCTTCAGGTACAAAAGAATCTGTTGATGTTAGTAGGGAGTTATCTAAAATTATATTTACAATGAGAAGATATATGGTGCGAGTATAATACAATGTAGATATGAACAGGTTGTACTGGGTTACATATCTTTACCAGTAGCAAAAGAATTGACCTGACATGAAAGATGATGAATGATGAGCTATGTTAGTAGAGTAGGTAAAGGAAAGTCGTTAGTAAAAAAGAAATTCACGATAGCTGTCAAGTTCAGTTCTACAATTGATAGAAGGATTGAGCTTATGTATAAAGAATGCCTCACGTTTTCTCAAATTAGTATTATCGTTGTCGTGGACCAGAATGTCTACAGTGATGTTAGTACGTTCTACTTGACAATTTCGAATGTGTTTCAAAATAGATGATGTTGAAGTTGAGGGTGTTCTTTACAGCGGACGTGAATTGTTCGTATAAAACTTGTCACATTTCTTGCAGAGTTGTTTAAAAAGTTGTTGTTTGTAAAGTAAGCAATAATAATTATAACATCATAAAATACTCCTGACTCTTTCCAACTATAAATCTAAAAATGACCAGTCAGGGCCTCTTCCATAAAATTTTGATCATTCTATTTATGACTATTTCATTTAAGGTTATGTCAATCAAGCAAAGGTCTTGCCCTTAGGGCTCGTGCACAGACATGTTGATCTCGAAAAATGCATTGAAGATGGATAGTGAATATTTTCCACTTGTTGCGTAAATAATTATTAATAGGGACGATTCACTTGTCTCCAATTTAAGTCTATGTCAGCTACAACCAATGCTCTCAACCAACAAGTTAATACTAGTAACTCTAATCGAGCATGCGACGAGATTATCTATTTTTATGACAGAATTAGTGTTATGATAATGGCAATAAACGAAATATTTTCTCCACCTAAAACGGCAGGATTCAAATGCAATTTGCTGCAATTACGATGTATATAGAAAGAGTTGTATTGCAATAATGGTTAGAATCTCTAAACTTGAAACAATGCAAAATAAATCAATCTTGATTCTGAATTATGTCGATGTCTCGTTTTCTTCATGATGAATGTGCTAATTTGTTACAATTATATTTAGATAATGATTGCCAGTTGATCTATAAATTGCTGGTGAAAGTTGTAAGACAAGGCGGCGTTGACACACAATACATCTTTATCACAGAAGCAGGCCCATGGGAAATCTGTTGTTATAGCAGAAGATGCCATGTATCCACAGGCACCAAGTTGCTCATATACGTGACAAAGATGATAGAATGACTGAGAGTGATTAAAGCGGCACATTTGATGGTACGGTTGACCTGGATCGCGAAGTCAGATGAAATTTCCTGATGTATGAATAATCACACGTAATAATGCTTAGACAAATACATTTTGTAAATGCAGACAGCCACCACCCATGACTGAAGTTGAGAGACGGCTGAAATTAGAAAATTAGAATCGGATGCCACTGTCTAATTTAAGAACCAGAGAAGTCCAACTATCCTGTCGGGTAGCTACAAACCAAACAAGCCAACTAAACCAATAATGGTGCATTCAAGGCCTATGAAATTATTAAAATAAGAGAGCTTCAGAAATCTTTGGAGGAATTGAACACTAAGATGACAATTTTTGCAGGAATTTCAGGATTTAGTCGAAACATCTATTTCAAGATTCATCGATCGAAGTCAGTAGCTCATCCATCATTCATGCAAATTCATGAAGTTAATTATATTGATACATTCCTTTATTCGTTTGTGTAGCCTTTTATAACATCTAACTAAAATGTATACCTTGGGCAAGGTTGAACTTTGGGTTTTGGATCGACCTTGGGTAATTGATACAAAACTTGGGTTTTCTATTAATGCTAAGAGATGACGTTAAAAGCTATTTACAGGCTAGGGGCCTGTAAATAGCTTTTAACGTCATCTCTTAGCCATAAAATTTTAGAAGAAGACAGAACTGGTTTTTACCTACTCCGACATGAAACGTAGTCTTCTGTTCGCGGCCATCCTATTCATCTATTAATGCTGAATATATGCAGATCAAGTTACAAAAATTAATATTTTGATTTGAATCTTAGGAGAGCTACAGGATAAGAGCATAAAGTTATGATATTTTATCAAATTTCCACTTTATTCACAGAATATTTCAAAAATGGAATACTTGCAATTATTAGCTATTTCATTCTGGGCTTGACAATACCGCGCATTGAAAGTTCATGCATATTGTATCTACAGCAAGCTTACAAGTATTTTATTGCATTTGTGCATATTGAATTTTTATTCATTCCGTATATTCTATATCTTCGCAATTATCTTCTCACCCTTAACTTTCTGTGATAGCCGACATTTATCCAAAAATAAATTCATTCCGATTTCGTATTCTAGATATGTTTAACCATGCACTTACTGCGCAGCTATAATAATTTATCAAGTTTGCTTATATTTCTGAATGATAAAATGAAAACAATTGCTTTGCTATGAGCAATGTGTAACTCAATCATGATTAAATCAAAGATCTTCAATTAGTCAGTATATCAGTGTAGGTTATATTAAAAGAAAACTTTACGACGTAATACATGTACTTAGGCTACTTATTACAATTATTGCAATAGCAAATCGTTTCCCACTAATATCACACTTCTCATGGGCCCAATAGGAATTTTGGACTATAGAGGAATCTTTATGTCGGCACAAAATGCAAAGAATGCACTTCGTTTCCTTGATTTCATTCATTTATCTAAACTTGGGCTTGGTTTTGGGTTTTGACCCCAAGTTTTTACCCAACCTTGCTTTCGGCAGAGTTCAAACCGGAGGACCGCAGCAGCACTATCCGCTATCCATGATTAATAGAACATGAGCCTTACTAATTTCTCTATTGAATAGCCTTACTATTTCTCTATTGAAAGCCGTGCTCATTCACACGGTTCGTACCCTAGCACATGTAGGCTTTAACATCATGTCTGAGTATCTAAGTATGTATACGTACATACATGGCAGCAACAACTGGGGAGGGGGCTGGGTGATCACGTCCCAGAGTCCAAAGTTCAAGTGTCGACTCTATTTCGGACGGCCTGATTGGTGACTCTGGTAGCGATATCAGTAGTGGCTTAAAGCTCTAAATACACCAGGTGAAGACCAGAAGATTAGCGGCGGAATAACTGCTAATGGCAATAATGCATGTTACCATCAACAGCGGCCATAAATACGCAAGACGAATGATAGCCAGAGTTCCTAATACTCGACTGCTCCAAGATCCGGCGGTCTTCTAGACCCTAGTAAAGGGTGCAGGAATGTGAGATAAAGTACTAATTGAAGCCGGTAACAGCGACCACAGTCCCACTATTAACACAGACACCTATTGATATTCTTTCAACCATAAAAGTAAATTGGAAAACGTGAGACTAAATGGGATCCAGTGAACCCTCTCCCCACACCCCTTCCATCAAGTCTAATGGATTAAAGGACTTCTAACATCATAATCTTGAAATCAATGCTATGAAATTGTATGTCCACTTAGTTTCGCATTTTTCGGTGTGCATTTCTGCATCGAATTAAAAATTGCATTTGAAAACTTTTGAAGTAAAGGTAGACGTTTTTTAAATAGTCTGTTTAAAATACGAAATGCATTTAGTACAAAACATAATTCCTCCAAAATCTATCATTTGTTCTTATTCACCCATGTTATGTGATGGACAATGTGATGAATTTGTTAGCCATTCCCTTTCTTTCCATTTTTCATTTTATTTATCATTATGACAGTTTCTTTGCACGCTACATATTTTTCAGTTGTTAGTTGACAAGCAGTCAATGATATATCCTTGAGACTGGATTTAAGCTTAGGGTTCGCTGCGTTGTTAACAATTACATGCAGGTATGCGGAATGCGACAACTGCCGGTATTGAATGAACACTCGCAAGCAGTTCATCATCAAACTATGACAGCGCCGAAGTTCTTTCTACACATAATAGAAGCTAATATTCCTCAGGCTAGAACTTTTCAAAGTAAACTTATCTTTACTCTATATTTTGCGTCATTCTAATGTTACCAATAACATAGATAAACAACGTCGCTATGCTCTACTTGCACTTGCTGATGCCTTTATCGACCATACATAATTCTAGGGTTACCAAATAGCAAATAGATAAATAACGTTGCTATACTCTGCTTGCACCTGTATCAATCATGAAATAACACTTGCTACCTTTGACAACAATACACATATTTTCACTTTAAAGAATGTTAATCTCCAACATCTTTGATTTTGCTTTACGTTGACATGGTATCAAGTATAATAAGACAAACACGCTTGCACACTGCTTAATAATAGTAATGGTGTTACAGAAGCTATCAGGAGAAACACTGAGAATTATTTCCCCATATTATTCAGTCAGAATGTGTTAAGTTATCTTTTGTTAGGAAACTTTCTCTTATAATCTCACGCACATTTTGCAAGAGTGGGTATACATATCACGTAGCCAAATCCGTTCAGTGAAAGTCAGATGCATCAACAACATGAGCAAGTCCACTCTATGTCGACCAGCACTTCAATGTCGGTTGGCATCAATTTTGATCATCGGTAATTTCATGCGATCGAACCAAACTGCTCATGCTTGCATGCACACAAATCAAACAAAGTTAATTATTGTGATTTTCGCATATATCCTTATCAATTTTTAATTACAAATATGATATAATTAATTATTGCTTGATAAAATGAATATTAAATAATAATCAAAATATAAGTCTTTCAACGCACAAAATGAAGATACCGAAATCGATTTCACCGGTGTGACCTCATCACCTAGCACTTAAATATTGAAACAAATCCTATTATTTATATGCACAGAAATCAAATGCTAAATCATTTTGTTATGATTATTTATTGCGTTGAAAGAAGTATTTTGATTAACATTTAGTATAAATTTATTCAGCATTGATTTCTAAGTCTTTCTCTACAAATTGCGTTCAAATAACAAAAAATGTAATAATTCCCTACAATAGATCACATTTTCATGTACATATACATACAGTTCTATGCACAAAGAGATGAAACCACAAGGAGGTTTTTCATTCTCAGACTTTTGAGACAAAATCTACGATTAGAAGACATTGCTTGCGAAAACTTGTGCGATTAACATTAAGCAATATGCGCTCTTCACATTGACAATGATTTGCTTATGGGAATAAGTCAAGTGATCATTCCGTTTTGGCAAGGTCCTCATGAATGTGAATTGACAGTAAAATGAGGATTCAATTTTGGACAGAAGAAATTCAATTTCGGGGACATTTTCATTAATCAATGCATGGTTTGTCTAATGTAATGACTGACACGTGGGTGTGTTTTCTAGATGGCAGAATTTAAACTATTTTTTCATTTGAATTAATCCTAACATGTCATTCGTAGATGATTCTGATGATGGGTTACATATTTTTTCTGTTGCATTATCTCTTACACCATGTTATGGTTGTGATCTACAGTAGATTTCAAGGGTAGGTGGCAGTTGTAATCGAAGAATGTTTTTACATATAGTCCTCCAAGGTTCGGAATGATGCTCATTTATTTTTTTTAATCTAAATGGGAAAATTGTCAAGTTTGGTTCATTCTTCGCATGCAGCATCAGTCACTATCACCAGATTGAATAAATGGAAGTTCAACTCCATAGAATAGAAGCTACATTTTACTACGATTATTGGCAAATTTCTCGATAATGTACTCATTATATAATGATCACGGCATATAAAACATCCACAATGAATCTTTCAAGTAGCAACTGAATGGCAGGTTACAAAATCGTGGAAAATATCTCAAATTTGAGAAAAATTTGGAGAGGAACCAATTCATTAAAAATATATCGCTTTTATTGATGTCGCCGTTTCGAACTTCGTTCGTCCTCAAGTCGAGAGCAGCTTATTATCAATAAGAATATAAGAATAATAAGAATATAAGAATCGATTAAGTATTGGTTTTTCCCAAAAATTGTCTCCAAGGCAGTAGCTTTCACGTGACAATCTTTTACAAATTTCTGTAGCAAATTAATTATCGATATAATACACTTGGATACAAAACTCCTTTTGGACGCCTATTTCTGTTTTGTCAATATATGAATTTCTACAACTTTACTTGATTCAAAGCAGTTAAAGTCTTCACTTTTCCAATTGTAAGTTATAGCTACAACGTCGTTTCTCTTATTTAGGAATTATGTCATACAAGCCAATATATCAGTGTACCAACAATGTGCTTAAAATCAACCAAATCAATCTTACTTCTGCTCCACTTGATACCAGTAAAGCCATACACACAGCGGGATGAAGTCTGCACGTGTCTGATTCCAACAATGAACTGTCGTATACTTTCCTATACTTTTCAATTGGAGCATTTGGAGGAAAACCACAGTATCCTATTACGTTACAAGCAATCATTGACTCAATAACGTCAGGGGCTAATTTTCCGACAAGAATTTTGACAAGTTCCATTCTCAGTCTTTCACCTGATATACCTGCAATGCATTGAAAGAATTGAACTTCACAGATGATAGTCACTACTATTGAAATTGAATAAATAAGTAGAATAAGATGATGCCAGAGCAACCTTGATTTTTTTCATGCAAATATATTGTACATTAATAATGCCTAAAATCATTGAATTTCAAGAAAACGTAAATTGGCATCGGCATTAATCCTCATTTGGTCATACTGCTGCACCAATACACAGCCAAAAATAATAAATAATCAAGATGACAAAAACTAAAATGGTTCAGCTCTTACATGACTGTGAAGAAGGCCTCCTGTACATTTGTGATATTTCACAAGTGGGTTCAAGCCACATATTTTTCATGCAAAAAGAAAGCGAGTTTTCAAGCATCGGTGTATCATTACTTTTTTGAATTAAGAGTAGGATAGAAAAAATCAGGAGAAAATTATTGAGGAAAACCGAAAAAGCTAAAATGCTAACTAATAAAAACCTCGACATCACATTTTCCGACATGAATGAACGGTGGGAGTGTTGGTATCTATGTGGTTCACACTATGTAATTATTCGCTGTTGATTTATCAATTGTTAGTTCAACTCCTAGATTTGCTGTTCTAGGTGCATAAACATTATTGATCATGAAATATTTCACTTTAGCAATAATAGTCCGGCAGCCAGAGCGAGTTTCTGCAGGGAACGAGGCCGAAAATTAGACTTTCACAGAATGATGTGCACCCTATGCCTACTACGAATCGGCACGTCTGCCGAGTTTTATTGAGTTCCTCTTCTTGTCAGACAGGATCAAAGAAAAACATATGTAAATCCAATGGGACGCAGATTGCAGTTTTTAGCTAAGATGAAATTCTGTATGTTTTCTATGATTAAACGAAAAGTGCTAAAGCCCAGAGTCATCATTTTTGGCATGGAATGTCTTCAGGTCATTTCCTTTCATTTTCATGCACCCCTGTCTATAAAGCTAAACACATTTAGATTTGGAGAGCCTGTTAATGTCGGCAAACATAAACATTTTGAGCAACTTTATCCACATTCATCCACATTCTCACTTACATTGCCGATCAGATGCATGATAATAGCACATGCACATAATAGAAAATGACCTGAAAACATTACATGTAAAAAATTATGACTCTGGGCTTAGTAATTTCCGTTAAACCAGAGAAAACAAACAAAATTTCATTTTAGCTTAAAACTGCAATCTACGTCCCATTGGATTTACATGTGCTTTTCTTTGATCTTGTCTGACATGAAGAGAAACTCACTTGAACTCGGCAGACGTGCAGATTCGCAGTAGGCATAGGGTGCACATCATTCTCTGAAAGTCTCACTTTCGGCCTCGTTCACTGCAGAAACTCGTTCTGGCTGCCGGACTATAAGCTTCGATGTTATCCATGATTTTCAGAACAATGCAATTGCCGTACTGACAACTGCTTAGTCGCATTTTAAAATTTTTATGTCATCAAAATGAGAAATGAGTCACTGTAGCACATGTACCGGATAGGCACTTACTAGTATATAGATCTCATCTCAGAGATGAAAAGCGCATACAAATATAGGCCTCCAGCCTATTGATACTCTGAAAAAAACATTTATTAAGTACAAAAACAAAACTCAGTTCTAAAACTAAAGTTCTCAAAAATTAGAACTCCACACAAAATGAAAAGAAGTTGGTTTGGGCCGGCCTAAAATCAAGGCTTCTTTTATTATTTCCGCAACCACCGACAGTGAAACTGAAGCAGAATGTGTTATATTTTTGCTTCTATTATTCCAGGATAATAGTTTTCTCTTGATGAGTTACAAAGTTGGTTTACTCGTATATAGACCTATCCCCACGAATTGAAGGAGGCAATTGATTACTAAACCATAATTTTAAGAGCATGATGTTAGGAACGTTCCTGACATCTACATTTCAATTCGAGACTTTTTCCCTTCACCAGTTTTATCAAAACAGATTTTCAAGACTACTTTGACAAGGAACCGCTTTTCCTTGCTATAGCTCTTCATAAACCGTAGATATTAACATATTCAATAACACATGATTGGAGAACATAAATGGAAATTCACAAGCCATAAAAATCAATAATCTATTTCTTTTCGCAGACGCTTCGCTGGCGCGCTGCACACCTTGATCGCCTAGAATCTCCATTCTATCTCTGACAGTGATGACAGTCATATTGTTAACTTATTCAATTCTGTACTCCTTCTTTCATTAAAGGCAATGAAGTCATAATTAAGCGGTGCTGAGGTCAAAATATATATATTTAATAAACAATACTCGCAGCAAAGTTCATTGTGAAAAATGAAACGTGCAACGATACATATCTGTTTTCCTATGTATCAGCCTGCCAAAAATAGGCGCACCTAAAATAACTGCTACCTTCCCCGTCTTTAATAATTCATTCATCCTTTTCAGGTGGCTGATCTTGAGTTGCATCAATGTTATTGAGCGATGCCATTTTGACTGATAGCTGAGATATTGTGCTATGACTGAGATGCTGTGGCTTATAGCATTTGACGAATTGGTATTCTGTTAATCACTACGCACCAGCAACCACAAATGAGAGTTTTCAGATGGTGTGATAAATCAGTTGGCTAAGGGCCGCGCAGAATGTCTATGCACGAATTTGTCGTCCTCGGTAGCCACCAGTTATTAAGGTTACTGAGGTTGCTAATCTAAACTTGTTGAGAGGTGCGAGTGTATAAAACATGTCCCCACTGTTTTGTTCCTTGGGTAGGGTAAAAGTGAGTAAAAAACGTCATCAATGATTTTTTAATGAATTTCATCAAGTTCTGCGTCTCTGAAAATACCGAGTTTGCAGATGGGAAATCCAAGGGAATCCCATGCATGGAAATGCGACAGAGAGCTTAGATTACCACATGGAATGGATATGGGAGAAATATTAGACATGTAAATCTATTTTCTGAGCAGCCTGTTGTAGACGATGTAAGATGACAGTCATTCGATTGATGAACTGTGTCATCTGTACGCAAGTGCATTTTCTGAAAACGGATAGTCATCATTCACATTGATGATGCATTATTTTTAACGTCATTGATCTTTCCCTCTTGTGTTTGACAAAGGTTAGTGCTGCGCACGCCATAACTGCCTCCTTCTGCTTTACATCGCTACATTTAAATGGCTAACGGTTGGACAAAAAAGGAAGAGAGCAATTACCAACGTGTATGTTGAAATCTGCATTTAGTAGCAGTAATTTTTTACCGTTATCTTATTAATCTTAAATATTTTGGATTTTCTAGTGAAGACTGTTAGGCAATTTGCTCCCTAAATATATCTGTTCCTTAACTTCTTGTTCAGTCCAATGTCGATTGCTAGCAGGGTTCGAGGTTTCCCGATCTGCTCACGATATCATTTGTTGTCATCAATAATTGGTCTTTCATTCAGGGTTCCAACCAGGGCTGCGGTGTAGATGTCGTGGTGTCGTGCCCTTCTCTACCGGTGACGGTGTCGTTAAGATGATGACGGCGCCGACACCGACTTAATGACATATTCCATGCCACGCATATTGACAAGCGTTTATCCTTCCTTTATCCTTTATTGACAGGA
Organism: Prostheceraeus crozeri; assembly: GCA_907163375.1. Taxonomy (NCBI): domain Eukaryota; kingdom Metazoa; phylum Platyhelminthes; order Polycladida; family Euryleptidae; genus Prostheceraeus; species Prostheceraeus crozeri. The sequence continues at coordinate 64,564 of CAJQUW010000774.1, forward strand.
GAGCAATCCACCATCTAATCATCGAAAATTCTACGTTATGTGAGAGTCTTTGAACTTGAGAGGGTCATAACAGTTCAAAATGACATGATTGAATATCATGAAGGACTTTTCAGAAGGAAAAACATAATTTTCCATGGCATTTCTGAGGACGTTGGACATCTTAGCTTAAAGGATTTGATTGAGAACATTCTGGATGCCATTGGGTTGACATTGATATGGATGATAATGCTGCGTCCGTACATCGATTGGGTAGACTATCGAATGCGACATGTCGTCCTGTGAAGGTTTTACTATCAGATCCTAAGAAGAAATCTCTAATACTATCGAAAGCCGAAAAATTACGCACTAATGACGAATTTAAGCACGTGTATATTAATCCGGATTACACTCCTGCTCAGCAAGAATATATCGCTCGCTTCGAGACAAAGTTCGAGCAAAACCTGAATACAAAGACAAGAATACACTCGTATACATTTGGAAGATTAATTTGTACGTCGATAGTCATCGAATCGACAGTAAGTATCAACATTTTCTGTTAAAGATTCTAGCTCAATCCGACTTCTAAATGTCTAACATCGCGAAAGCCGTTTAAATTGGGCCAGTCTGACATTTCTCTTCTCTTGTCGCGTGTACGATCCGTCTTTAGTTATGTATATGTTATGTGTATTAAAGTCAATGTATCAACATCTCATAATTGTGGTTACTGAATCTCTAGCGATAATTTGAAATTTGACTCATATTGTTAGTTTCACGACGATCGCTTGTCCCACATGGGTGGAGGTGCATGTGTTTGGAATGGACGCATTCCAGTTTACGTCCTTCGCTGATTTACTACCATAAAAGTTATGTTTTTGATTACGTCACTTTATTCATGGCTTCGGTTCGAGTTTTACTCTTAGCTCTGTATAATTCCCCCAGTTTATCCGCCTTTGAATGTGCTATTTTATCATCTACTACCGCTGATGTCATTGACTCCCACTTACTTTCACATCCAGACTCCGAAATAGTTTTGTGTGGTGATCTCAATAGCTTCGATATGGTAAACCTGGAGACACTGTTTCACTTTACAGATGCAAAACGGAAGATGTAATTCGCAAAGCCAAAGTCCGATGCGAATCCAAGTGTACCGAATCGACTAGGATCGCATGGAAGGTCGCAAATGAATTTCGTGGTTCTAAACAAAGATCATGTATCGTCAATATGATTTCTGAATATCCTACCGTCAAGGATTGTTGTAGCTGCATAAACGACGCCTTCAAAGAAGTATTTACAGAAGAAAAGCTGTAAGCAAGATTGTTGACGGGTATAGTTATGCTTCAGATGATACGTGGAGTCCTTTGACCGAGCCGTATTTAGTATATTCTCTTCTTAGTAAACTCTGTATAACCAAATCATCCGGCAGTGACAGTGTACATCCTCGGTTCCTAAAATAAGGTGCTTTGGCTCTTGCAGAGCCGGTCACACACATATTCAACACTTACCGGTACATTCTACAAAAGCAAGTGCCCAAAGTAAGGAAGTTCGGCACTATATGTCCTGTTCCAAGAATCGATCAACTTCGACCAATCACACTTCTGCCTTTATTGGCCAAAGTTTTTGAGAAACTACTGCTGTCAAGCATCAGACTAAAAATACTGCGATATATCGTCAAAAATCAATTTGCGTGTACTCTATCTTCGTCAACAACGTGGGTTTTCATCCATTTGCATGATAGAATCACTAAGCTTTTGGAAATTATCGATAACGTTGGTGTTGCTGTTTTGAATTTAAACTACTCTAAAGTGTTTGACACTGTTTCTCATAAGTTTTTGATTGAAATTTTGATGAAATTTCATTTTCCATCGGAATTCGTCCAGTTCATTACGTCTCACCTTGACAATCGACTTCAAGCAGCACGTATAAGTGATTATCAAAGCGAATATGTGGCTGTCAACCGTGGAGTACCACAAGGGTCAATCATTGGTCCTTTCTTGTTCATATTGTATACGGCGGACATCAAAGAAATGCCTGTGAATTATATCAAATATGTAGATGATATTTTAATCATTCATCTAACATCCCACAATATCACTGAGTTTTCTTCTATCGTGATAAAGAGCGAGACACTGCATTTGAAGATAAAAGTTGAAAAGTTCAAGTTGATATTGTTCCATAAAAAGGTCTCTCTCAAAACAATATGTCGTGGATTTGCATACCTGATGTTCCTTAAGAAAATTACATCAACATCTTTGTGGTTACTTTCAGTTCCGACGTAAAATCGGAGACTCATTTCGAATGTTATTAAAAAGTGCAACAGTCGACTTTCTGTTATGCGCGTCATCAAAGACATTGTGTCCTAGAAACTACTTTTTTCTACATTTACGGAATAGTTGTTTCATTATTGGATTATGCTTCTGCTGTATTTGTTTTCTTGACCGCTCGTCTGAAGCATCTTATCAACACATTCTATAAACGACATGGTGTTTTTGTGAATGCGCTGATGTTGAAAATCCCAATGAACGCCGCTTCCGCAGTTCTCATAAATTGTTCCTCTGTGGAAAAGTATCAACACCACCCAGTACCCAGTACAATATCTCATACCATGTAGATTATCCAGATCAAAGAAGTTTGAAATTAAATTGACTAAAACAGACAGAAGACACAGGCAATTCCACGTCTTCCTGTCGTCTCATCATAGTGTCCAAATTTAATGAATTTTGTGTTTTCTGTTCCCTACAAGAATTTGATTTCAAATGGTGTACACTTATTCATTGTTTATTATTTCTTGATTTTTATTTCACTGAATAAAACATTTTCTCTCTCTCTTTCTCATGCTGCGATAATGTGGGAGCTGAGTCAGAAATGTGAATTTTCAATTATCCTTAACTTACAGCAAATTTGCAGCAATATAAGCGTATCAACTATTGATCTCCACACATATTTCTACGTTTTTGGCACGTTGTATCACGTGACTAACTCACAAAAATCGACAGATTTGGACATAAGCCTGCTTGTTATTCGCTTAACTCTCTGAAAGTGGAGGGTAGCTTTATATAAAATTCGTTAATTCAAGATATTTGATTTTTAATGAAATCAATGCATGATGGGGAGGTTGAAAGCAAAGGACGTATGGGAGGTAATTGGGATGCACCCTGTGAACATTCGAGAAGTAGCTCAAGTTGCGTCTACTTTCCAAATTCTATTTTACTCCGGTGTCGGTGTCGTGCAGTTCAAAATCAGATGTAGTGCTAGAGCCTGGTGTCAGTTGAAAAACAACACGACACCGCAGCCCTGGTTCCAACGTTTTTTTTTAATGAAAGGATTCCAGGACAAAGATTTTCAACAACAGATTTCAAGACAAATTACCACAAATAGCAATATTTCCCATCGCAACGCTACGTGTGGTATTAACAAGCACAAATGAATCAGATTATAATTAATGTTTTTTAAATAAAGAACAAAACAGGCAATAATTGTAAACACTGAAGCCGCAAAAGGTGAATTTAAAGCCCTATTAGGGGAATAAGCTGGGTAATACTTGTCCATAAAACTCGACTGCTTGATCTTTGTCAGGCATTAAACAAATGTCCAAAGCAGACGACGAGAAATTTCAAAGTTAGCATCAATCCTTTAATCGCTCAAGTTAGCAAGTGAATTTCTACGTCTGAATTTAAACAGGCTTTCGGGAAACCGAAGATGCTATCTCCTGATGCGATAATCGCTTGAAATGGTTCAGGCAAGTGGAGAAAATGCCTGACTCAGTGCACATCAAGGCAGATTTGGAACAGGTGCAGGTCGCCTGGCACCAGTCGGGTCGAACATTCTGACCGGTGTATGACAAACCAGTCATTCGACAGTCGAGCATTTGGACTTGCCGGTCACGTGGGACATAAATCAACCTCAAAAATTCAAAAAACATGATTCACTTACTTGAGCTCAAGCATAATTGAACTTTATGAAATTTTGGTGTACACTGTCACTCACTCTACGAATTTTCGTACATTCTTCCTGTGCTGAGAGTGTTGGACATTTATGCCTTCGAATGACAGTCGCTTAGATCGGGACGGTCCAATTTATTCACCAATTTACCGGTTACTAGGACGTGTTAAGCCGCCGGCTCTGTCTGTCACGGGTGCAGACCTCTACTCTGCACTATCCCCCTGCTGCTAGTAACTATGGAAATTATCGTACGTGTAGCTCAAGGAGAGACACGATTTACCCATATTATATGCAAGCGTCATGTTCACAAATGCCACTAAAAATTATTTTCAGTCGCGTTTGCAATCATGGAAAGAGTTACAATTTTCGAAATGCAGCTGAATGTACCAAAGTTCGATCTACCAGTTGGTTCAGGCACAGAATAATACACGTCTTTCTATAGCTCGCGCTTAAACAATCTAATTCTGTGGGTTAAGCAAAGAGTTACATTACCAGATGATAAATAAGCAATGAGGATGTAATGAGATAAACTGTGCTCTTAGTAGGACTCGAACCCATGACCCCATGGGTGGTCCCAAGATATCTAGACCTGTCAATTTACCAACTGAGCTACGACAGCTTACATGAAATCGAAGTCAATTGGCCGGATCAAGCCCTAACCATAACAGATCAGCTGTCAAGCAATTATAATGAGGTTGGGATCAGGATCACTTGTCTTGAACCTTTACAGTATCTTTTGCCTTTGAGGAAGATTATGTGATCTCACTCCACTATAAAGAAGCTGGAAGTGAAAATCACGCCTCCATAGGCCAACAAATGAATCAAAATTCGCAAGAAAAAGCTTATCGATTTTTGGTGCTCAGAAAGGTACACTAACTTTCGTTACAGTGATATTTTGAACAAAGAATGTTTTGCTAATGCTCAAATTTTCTATCAACATTAATACAGTTCTATCACTGAACAATTAAACTTCCCAGTCGAAAAATTCTAAAATATAAGTTGAATTTTACTTGAATGTTAAATATTAAATCTTTGTGATCGCTTGTAATGAACTTACTACACGTTGAATGATCAGATAGCAAACCCCTACATACAGAAATATCATCATACTATTAAGTCTGCATTCTAAATGGTAGGAATCGTGGGACACACGAGATATATTCTATGTAGTTCTTCAGAGATATATTCTGATATATTCTTTGATCGATATATTCTTTGATTGATATATTCTTCAGAGAGTGAAATATATTCTATGTAGTCTGCAATTTATTTTCATGAAACAAAATATTTAAGATACCGGTAATTTGAAAATGCGAAAATTAAAAAATTGGGCCTTAATGAATTGATTTTTGGCGCTTTGATGAATGGACAAGATCAAAATTTTGGCGATCAATTTTGAAACTGGCAAGGCATTCGACATCACGTTCAGGAAGCTCTGTGTTTGGATTCATCAAATTACAAATTAATCATGAAATTCATTGAGAGCGGATGTACGACAACGGATGTAAATCTCCCGTCAACGAATCGTAGTTAGCAGATTTTAAGATGAAAGCCCGATGAACTTTAGTGCGTAACTATTAACAGAAATGTAAATAGATTCAACACTTAAAGAGTCACAATAACTTAACCAGGCACTTGACCTATCCTAAATTGAACTTAAGGGTCCTTGAATACAAAGTTTGATTTAGTTGCTAAGCGTCAATTTCAATTCTGTTTGTCCTCCATTTTTCGTCTATTTCTCAGGGTTACTTTTCCTTGAAATAAATAGTGCTATGCAGCATACGTGTACGTTTATCAATGTTCAGTTATCAGCTATCGACATTTAGTTTGCTTGTCTTCCTTTTTCATTGATGCTTGACTTATGTTCGAGCTATTTCAATTTCAAGCTTTATATTTCCTAAATTGACTGCATGAGATGGGGGAAACTGAAACATTGGAGAAAAAGACTAACGTTATCTATACTCTCCAAGACAGGACTGCGAAAATACCGCATCTCAGCATCGCGACCATGACTTGAAGCATGATCTTGATCAGGTTCGCACTTCAGATCTCATACTCCTTGAAGTGATGCACAAGATTCCTTTTTATCAATTAAAGAAGCCCTTGAAAGAGATCAGGAATGTCTTATCGGTCTGCAGCTACATTAATTGCCTGCTCGCCTACTCGATAAATTCGGGGTATGGTTAAACTTTTTGTGAGCCTGAGCTTCGTTTTCCAACGCACTTGCAACTCTAATTATAAGCCTCATTTCATTCAATTCTGCTAGTTTTGCTTAAATATTTAAATCACATCGGCAATCACATCGATTCCAGAATGGAAGTAAGGAAAGTTGAAATCCCTGAGTGGCGCTAGTCAATAGGCGATCAATAGAGGCCCATCCACAGAATTAGACGAGTCCCCTCCTGTTCTGGGGCGACCACACAGAAACATTGCTAGATAGTGAGTTTTAGTAACAATGTAATTTCAATGGGTGAATTTTACTGCAAGAGATTTGTTAGCCTACCAGTGCTTCTGAGCGGTCGCCCCTGTTTGTCTAGAAAGGAAGCTTCGCAGATGGCACATCTGCTGACAAATAACCATAGCAATCGAACAATGAGCAGACCGTTCAACATTAAACACGCCAAATTGTGTTAAGTTTCAGTTAACAGCTGGATCATGCAGCAAATAGACGCAGACGATGTCAAGTTCTACAAAAAAGTTTGAAAACGTTTTTTCGTGCGCCTGCCATCTTTTTAATAATTATAGGAAGGACTAACATTATCGAGAAAACTCTTGCGCAATGATCTGAATTCTTCGAATCTGAAGAAATTGTGACGATCGCACTATTTTGAAGGAATTCACAGAAATCCGCAATTGATGAACGACTGCTTTTCCTATCTCAGTAAGGCATCAAGAATTTTTTTTTTGCCCACTTAGCAAGTTCCTGCATGTGCCATCGCTTTGAATCAATTTGCACTTCAAGCAAAGTGACACGCTTAAATAATCTGACTCTTTGAGCCCATCGCTTTGCTAAACATCCTGTTTATCAACTTTAACCGATGATGTAAAGTAAATAAAATTCAGTGAAGCAACGTATGCCGGTAGTTGCAAATCGATAGTTAGTTGTGCATTCACTTGAATTCCAACTCAAAAGCGCAGGCTTGGAACACACCAGTAGGTTTTGACTTACAAATTAACATTTTAAAATGCACCAACAACAAAATTGCACTAAGAGAATTAGACACTATCTTCTTACCTTCCAATCCTTTTGCATTATCTTTGATTGCTTGAAGAGTTTTTTCACAATGCTGATTTCCGTCCTTGGCAAATCGACCATAAAACCTAAAGTAGCGTAGAATACGCAAATAATCTTCACGTATTCGCTCAACTGGATCACCGACAAATCGTATGTTTCGTTCCTTTAGATCATGGAGACCATTGAAATAGTCATGCAGTTGTCCATCTAAATCAAGAAACATTGCATTGATAGTGAGATCACGTCGCCCAGCATCCAACTTCCAATCAGTGGTGAATTCTACTTCTGCATGACGCCCATCAGTAACCTTATCAATCCGAAGGGTAGTCACTTCGAAGTTTGCGTTGTCAAAGATTCTGGGAGTAATGGTACCGTGTGATTCACCCTGAAAATACATAATTGAAGCTAATTGCAGTAGCTAGTACACAGTGGGCTAGAAGTAACACTTCCTAAAATATGCCTCCACATAATCTTAAGGTATTATTCACTGCATTGATGCACTGTTGTCGATTGTTTGTCAATTTTGGTGGTCTTTCAATTATCATTTACTTCTGATGAAGTTTTCTTCAACATAAATGCTCAGTCAGTGCCTCATACAACCATGAAAAGTCAGCCAAGAGCCCGTCCCAAGAGTAAATTTGTTGGGTGAATTTGTTCAACACATTTGATAGGCTCGTTTTCTTATCAGAAACCAACCGAAAAACCAACGAGGTCAAGTTAAAATTGCACTACATGTAAGGTCTCGCCTGTGATGGAAAATAAGACCAAGAGATTTCAAAAAGAATGTGCTCCATTTGGCAAGGACATTGATCCCACGAAAATGGACTGTCAGAGATGCAATCGAGTGGCTTCACCGAAGCATTGATTTGACAAAGATGGTCTATCCTGCTTAGGAAAGTGAAACACAGGAATCTTGTTGAAGCCTTATTCTGCATTGTTGAAGCTTTGTGTCAAAATCACAAAATCTCATGGAAGACTAAGAGTGCTTGCGCGTCCAACAATGACAGCCATTCTCAGAATAAAAAAATGAATTTATCACATCTTAGTAGAAATTAGTTTTTAGATGGGGACACAAAAGAGCTTCTACTTTGTTTTTGAAGCAGAAACATATTTCTTTATAGGTAAGCTCATTATGTATAAAAACATCTTATGTTTCAAAGATAATTTGGATGCTTCATAACTTTAAGTACAGCTTACTGCTGCATCCAAATTGAATATCAGTAGCATGACAAAAATACTCAGAAATCACCTGGCTACATAATTAAAGGACGACAAAGCATCAATGATGTGGATAGTACTTTAAATTACAAGCAAGCAAATTTTACTGTTACTTCTGGCCCACCCTGCATAGTGCAAGCCTGACAAACCTTTCGTAGCAAAAGTGACACCGAAGGAAAAAATAGAGTCGGAATTCCAAAATAAAATAATCTTCACGCATAAGTAAATGGGCTACTACAATTAGTACATACAACGTTCACAAGGATGAAAAAGCTCAATTTTGAGTTACTTCTCATCACTCAATGACGATGAATCTGAAAATACCAATGAGCGTTGCAATATGTAGTTCGACTGTGTATCAGATAAAAGGTGGTGGAGTTGCTCAGTTGGTCAATAAGAGCTTCACTTCAACACAAAGTGCAAAATGTCCAGAGTTCGAATCTATTCGGCTCGGAAGGTGCGAATTCATTCATAGGAAAAACTTACCCCCTCCAGCAGCACCGCAAAGCCGGATTCGGATATCTCTGCAACCTCTTGATTGTGGTCGGACTCGCACTAACATTCGAGAAATTAGTCTGGGTCCGACTCATGATCGAAAAATTATGATCGTGGTCAAAACTTAGGGGCTCCACTCCTAAATGTTGAAAGTGTTCTAGAAAAACGGTGGGACCTATCCAGTCACTACCCAACTGACTGACATCATTCTCCCGCTCATTAAGAACACTGATAAATTCAGTGCTTCATGATTCTTATAGCAGCACGTATGAACAAAAAATGGCAGAAGTATAAAAGGTACAGCAGTCTAAAGAGCAGTTGTTGTTAAGAAAACTTAATTGGCACGAGAGCTACTTCCTAAAGATCTACTCGTACCTCAATTTTTGCAGTGCACATTGTCACTGAGAATCAATAAGAAGGTAATGCTTGAGTGATCTTCATTCTTTTTGCAAGAGAAAGTGTTGAGTGCTGCAAAACCCTGTCTGTTTACAGGTGTACAGTGTTCCCGAATTCGGTGCATACTTAACACCTACTCGTACTACTGGAATGATCTAATATTGATTTGATCACGTATCATCAGTTATGTCACATTTATAACCCTGCCTATGTGAATTTTGAATTTTCGGTCAGTCTGCCTGATGATGGTCAATATATAGGCCTATACTGATTTCAATTAACTACGACAAATAAAAGTTAAATATCAAGACTCTTGACTTTTTTATACCACTCACAAAATGAGCAATATAAATCATGACATTTGTTAATTTTGATTCCAGTTTCATTGCCTATCTTTCGTGTAGCTGATAGCAATTTGATGAATTTCCGAGTTAACTATTGTTTGCGATTAATTACTTGCCATTAGCTATGATGAAACTATCAAGACAGCAGCGTTCATTGATATAGTTGAGCATCAGACTAATCAGCTATGAAATCTTAAAAGATGTACTCCATAGTTAATATAAGATAGACCAATTACGACAACTAAGACTGATTAGATAATCAGAAATAAATGATTTGATTAGCCTTATTTTCAGCCTTATAAATGATCAGTAAATGATTTGATTAGCCTTATTTTCAAGTGTCTCAGTATTTGTTGGTCTTGTAGTTTAAGAAAGCCATCAAAACTAAGCAATTTTAATTTCATATAGATTGACGTTAGTTTTTAATTAGATTTCTGGGCGTTCATCTTTATTCACATATAATATAGGTAGAAGATTCAGTTAATCAGTTGTAAAGGTATGAATTCGTAAATTCACACAAATGCATTTCAGTTGTAACCTAGAGTCATATCTGTGAAATCAAACATATTATGCTGAGTTGTCTAAAACTGAAAACTATAATGTTGATTCCCATAAGTGAATCTTTCAATTACTTTTCATTTTGCCACATCCGAGATAGTGAACTTGACAGTTATCACTATCATGTCTATTCAATGGAGTAATTCAATTAAATAGTTTAAGACTTTCCCACAGATGTTTCACCGCCATTCCCAAGCGAATGATTCATGCTGAATTTCAAATCATGCAACTGAACCAAAAGTTAATCCGCCAAAAACTGTCGATGGCTGCATGAAATTAATCAAACAAGATCATAATCAATTAAAGTAGCAAAGCTCATAACTAAGCTAAAGTTGCCTAGGTCCACACCAAGTAAGGGACTTAATTTAGATAATATCATAGTTCTGGTCTCGCACCTGATCCGAGATTCGGAGTGAGACATAACCGATGATGACTAGTTTCTTGGAGTTGTAATGTTGGCAAGCTGGAATTCCAGTAGCGGTTCCAAAGTAGCACGAAAAATGCGGCTTGACTTTTCATTTTCAGCGACGAAAATTTGAAAGTTTCATTGACTCAAACTGTTTATAATGGCAAGTAGAATTTATTTAAAGATGCATGAATTCGCTGTTTCCTTACTTCTAAAAAAAAGCAACGTGTCAATGATCATACGATACTCCCAATGTGTTGTATGCGGAATCGACTTGTGACATCGCAGTATCTTTGGGAGAAACATTTAACCACTCTATTAAAGTGAATAGTTCACAATGCTTGGAAAACATGCGCCGTGACTCCTGTACTGAATGTCCAAAACTTTACATTACTACAATGTATGATTTGAGACCTTTAGGTATTTTGCCGAACTCTGTAAATTTTCGCTGAAACCACGTGGTTCAAGCCCCGCAAAGCATCGTTCTTCATTGAATGAAGGACAACTTGACTAAGCAATTCGGTGATGACCGATTCGGAATTCGTCCTCCTGTAACTATAGCTCTCTTGAGACTCAAAGAACTCAAGCATGATATCTCGATAAACAAGATTTCTATCTGTGGTGCTTAAAACATTGTTGATTTCGAAATGCTGGAACAAAATTGTGCTTAATAAGTTGCCGCATAGCAAAGTCTTGAAAATACTCATTAGTTGTCACTTTTCCAGGCACTTCATTATTGGAAATCTTCATAGACGTCAATACTGTCAAACTTGAGAGCTGAGAGCGCATCTAAAAACTGCATGCTAGATGCTTGTGCCATATCACACTTGAAAGCTGAGACCCGAGAGAAATCTTTTCAAACATCAATCAAGAAGATTATGTAATTCCAATCCCTAGTGTGCTACTAGCCTGTGTGTGTAAGATCAATTATGTGACAGCGAAGTGCTAGAAAATCTCCGAGAGCATTAACTAGTTCGATGTTAGACAATCTTAAAGGAATGTCCTTTCAAGCGCTATACAACCTGAAAGCGGTAGCAGAGAGATAAAACAGCTTTCCAAAGTAGAATGCCTTCCTACTTTTCTGAGAGTTAAAAAATCAGAGGCTTCAATGGTTTGTTTAATTTGGAATGTTTGTTGATTCTTCCCTGCTTGAAGTCATTTTGATGAGGATTTCATCTATGTATACGAGGCAATGCATTTGAGCTTTTGAGTGAGTGAGTGAGCGAGCGAACAAGATTTCGAATCGCGGGTGAACTGAGCGACCGTGGTTTTCTAGTAACTGCCGTTGAAGTGAACTGAACTAAGAATTTGCCATTCATGAGCTGAAATGCGAACTGAAATGAGGTTTCTCAAATTTCTACAATTACTAGCAGGAAGTGCGTTCTCCTATTAGCATTTCATTATTCATGAGCGAAGTTTGAAATGAGATTTAACACTTAATTTCAAGTGGTCTCCGTGATGCTAGAGTTGACACGAGGGATTGGTCGACTTTATTTTTTTAGGCCTGCGAATGCATGCGGAAAAAAATTAAATTAAATTAAAGGAACTTAATTAAATTGAATTAAAGGAACTAATTAAAGGCGCTTGAATAAATTGAAGGAACATCAGCCTAAACCCCTTGAGTGGCTAAAAAGTCAACTCTCAGCTCTCAGGTGTGATAGCACTTTTAGTTCACGTTGGAGCTCAGTGTAGTTAATTCTCTGCTGCTTCCTTTGTCATTCTCCAAGAATCTGTCCTAGGTCCCTATTTTTCAGTTTCTGTCGGATCATCATTAACTTGGATCCTGATCGATCGTTCCTTGTTAGGTATGTCAACTATATGGACATGTGTTTCAATTATTAAAGGTGAAGACCATCACAAGATTATTGAAGAAAGGCACAATCATTTTTTGAGTAATCCGATTCCACTGACCTCGAACTGAATGAAAGTAAATATAGGTCCCACATAATAAACAAGAAACTTTTGTCTTGGAAATTTTGAAAACATCATTCACCTTAAGTTAAGTCTGTTAGAGGTCTGGGTATTTTCGGTTCAAGAATGTCCATGACGTAGTGAACACTGCTTCAGGTCGTTTACAGCCTTTTTGCATACTGAAATAAAATTCGACAAACCCTGAACTTCTCAAATTGTACAATCAATTGATTAGATTTGCAATATAGTATTGTGTGTTGCTATATTGCTCGATTGCTGACTGCAGAAGCATTGTGATACTTCAAAGCGCTACCATCGAGTTATACAACTATTATACCCACAGGTGGGCAGTTGCGCCGCAACAATTTCGTTTGCGATTTTTGGTTGCGCAGCAACAAATGTCGCCTTTCCAGCGCAATCCCGCTACCCTCAACATTTTTCCAGTTGACAGAATTAAAATTTAGAAAATATTCATAAATCAATTATGAGTTATGACTTAATTCGTTCCGTGAGAGAGTTATATTGTCTGCTGTGTGTGTGTGTGCGTTTGTAATTGTGTGAGGGTGCGTGCGTTTTTCTGAAAGGAAATTATTTATAGACTTATTTTGCATATATACATGTATGTTTTGAGGTTCTACATCTTTATGTAACATGTTAGACTGCTAGACAGAACAACTCTTGCTTTTCATTTGTATAGGCCTATTCGTAAGTAACCCAACAGCCCGCACTTGCCTGTAGGCTATACAGCTTATGCTACAACATGCAAGTGATTAATAGAAAATGACTAAATGAGTTATATATCTATAGATAATCTCTAGCATCAAATTTCACTGAAATTTGTGTCAAAACTTAGAAATGCTCAATCGGAATAATTTTAATTGTCTATTGCTATAGTCAACTCCTGTGTAGGATAATCAGGAATATTCTTATTGAAACAAAATTATATTTTTATAATTTTTCAATTTATTCATTCTATACTTCCAGTTCTCATAGAGCCATGACCCTATCAACACCGATCCCGTACACCCTATTATCTTATCACATGCTTCAGGGCTCATCTTACGATTATAACCAATTTTACGACATTTTAAATGCTATATTTTCGTCTGCTAAATCAAATAGCTACACTGGCGTTATAAAAGTGAAAGTTCCTTTAAAAGATCAGATTAGCCTATTATAGAAACATAGATACCAACAAGTCACAAAAGGAATATGTGAGATTGAATTTTGATGTTAGGCTATATTGACAGTTTGCTTCCTTTAGGAACTAACGGTGCATGCATCATTTAAAAAGTTTTAACTGTACTCGTACGATAAATATAGTCTATAACTGTCACTGATTATGTTATCCGACATATGGTTTTTACTTTTTAGGTTATCAGTGGTAATCTAATACTGAGTAATACCATAGGCCTATTGTTGACTTCAATTATTACGTAATCAAATGTAGGCTTATGATAATAGGTCTACTAATGGCTAACTAGTCAATTAGATACCGACTGATACGCACATATGTATGCGCTTTTGTCCCTTTTTTATGTTGAAAGGGTTTCTCCTTTCAACTAATTTTGAAAGCATATTATGCTACTGGAAAATGTTGCGCTAGCTCGGTTGCGGCTGTGATTCCACCACAACACGTGAAAATGAGTTGCGATTGCGATTGCGCACCACTGACATAATCCCACCACTGATTATATCTCGTTGTGGTAAAAATTGCATATATGGTTGTTCACTGTCTTCAGAGGAAATGCGGAAAATTTTGTCTATGTTCATAAAAAATCATTATTGCTATTATTTCTTCCTGCTCACAGAACTCAGCATCTTGCTCGATCGTTTACGCATTGTGCTAGTATAACTCAACGGATTATCAATCAGAAATGCAACATGAATACATAATCTTTGCCTAGTACCATTCTTACTTAACATGCTGTTAGTTGCTGTGCTGAATCTAAGTATTTCTCTCATCGCATGAGTCCTGTCGAAACCATGCAGTCATCGATTTCCCTTACCACAGACACACGCCTATTATCACAAGAAAAATTTTTAAAGATGCATTTTAAGAAAAGTACAACATATAATTGCTAATTAATAAATGCCTCTGATGATGAATTTCGACCTTCTATTATTGAATAATCCGATGAAACACATTTCAACTGTAGTTTGTTGACGAAGAAGGCTGTTCAACCCTTTAAACGAAGAAGACTCTAAAGCAGTCAAGTTAGTTGCCTTCCATACATGCATACATGCATTATCCCGATTAGCTTTCCCTTCACCATACCTGTGTAAGCCATCCATGCTGAATCGATGATGGATTATCCTTTCCTACCAAATGGCGCAAAAATGTCATCTACCTCTTAGTAATGGTATCCGGCCAGTCTCCGTCGAAAACTATAGCCATTGGAATCAAGAAGGCTTTCATACACAATTTGCTGAATGATTATTAGCAAGGAATCACGATTGCAATAATAGAACTCTTTCTCCAAGTTGTATCACCGGTTCAAGAAAGTCACAAAGAAGTGACAAACCACCACAATTCCAACTGATCAATGGTGCCATTTTACATCTTAATGAAGTAGTGCAGTATTAGAAGAGCTGCAGCAATGGATAAAAAAATAAAATGACGGAGGTCGTGGTTGTACTTCAAGAAAGAAGTAATCTTCTTGGTTAGAACACTTTGATGGCAGAACCTTAGACGACTGACGAGATGACAGAGTATTAAATTTGAGTTTCTGCACAGACTTAAGGTACGTGTGAGTTTCATATCTGCACATTGTCCCGTTTCTCACTGGCTGATTGCCATTGGACAATAGTGGTGCAGCAGTGTACAATTAGTTTGCGTTATATTGTAATATACTTTGCAAAACACGCTCAATAAACGCAATCAACAGATGAATGAATAGAACAAACCTTCACTGAGTTGATGATCAAAAATAACGGAGCAATACGGTACCTCATTTTAATAGAATATGTTCAAAATCAAATTTTGAGTCATCATACGCAATAATGAAATCCCTAAGTTTTGTTTGCAGCAACATTTGATTTCACGATGTGCTTCAAACACAAAGCGTTAGATGCTATATTCAAATACCTAATTCAGCACCATTTTTCAAGTGTGACCTTCTCGTGAACAATGCACGTTTATTGTTTGTCATAGAAAGCATATCCTCTACTTCATATTTCCACTTCTCATTATCAAAAAATGCGCGTGTAAAAATGCTGCACAGAAAGCTACAAAAATGGAGTGAAAGCTAAGAGGAAATATTTACATGTATAAATTATTGATGTCAAGATACTTACCGACACGCTAGAAATTAAATGTAACATTGTGTAAAGTGTCTCATATACTCGAAGCACTTTACACAGTTTTTAAATCTTCGTGTGTCGAAGAAGACTTTACGAAAAATCATAGTCATGTTTAATTGTTTATGCTAGATATATGTTTTGCAATTGTGTAGCATAATTTTTCACAACGTAAGTCGTAGTGTTGCACATGTGGCATTGAGTAGTGAGGGAAGAACTATGCGTAACGAAATTGATGCAAACTAGTGATTGACAATCGGGGAGCCCAGACGCATTTGAGGTCCGCGGAAGACTCCCGGGTTCACTCCCCCCACCCGACCACTGGGGTGCTGCAAAAGCTGTCGCTAACAACTGGGCCGCAGCGTTGCTGTGTCGATATTTGATAAGCAGGAATTATTAAACAAAATATCGCAGTCAATATAATTATGTTTAACATAAAAGTTCTCTGATTTTCGATAACCTAATTTTGTTTCATTATTCGACAACTCAAATGCAATTCTTGCAAACCATTTTATTGTTGCACAGTCAGCGCTTCGGATGTTCACAGCATCTATCTTCAGGGCAAACTTATGAAAGTACATTATGGGCTAACTTGATTCTATATCAAACTGAAGATGGATACTGTGGACATCCGAAGCGCTGGCTACTCAACAATAAAATGGTTTGCAAGAATTGCATTTTAAGTCTTCAAAAAATGAAACAAAATTAGTTAATCGAAAATTAGAGATTTTTTATGTTAAATTTGATTCTATTGACTGCGATATTTTGCTTAATAATTCCTGCTTTTCAAATAATTTGCTGCCAAATTTCACGAAAGACTATATTGCATGTCCGTTCTTAAAAAGGAAGTAATTTGCATAAACCATCCCCATACTTCGCTAATAATTCTGTTATTTATAAACTACATTTAAGTGAATTATAGAAGAATCATGCTGTGAATTACATCTGCTTTCATTTTCGTTACTTATAGCTGCTTGCGGTGGTCTCCGTGGCATAGCGGTCAAGTGATTGGCCTAACGATCCTTCGGTCCAGAGGTTGAGCCCCGAAAGTGTCATCGGAGCTCGGCAGGAATCATCACTATAACAACAACACTTCAAATAATCACTTGTAATAACAAACACTTCATCGTCACTATAATAACAAAAGGGGGACTTCATCTTTAGCTGATGCATGGCTATTGCTGACAACATGCTAGCTGATGTGCTTATTCTTAATCATGCATCATTAGAATATATGTGCAAATTTATAAAAGATGTCGTAGTCACGGTGAGAAATTTCAAAATTTGAGAAATCATAAATTTCAAAAAAACAAGATGGACGGTATACAGTCCAGATCTCATTGACCGACATCATGCGGGCTACCTTGTAAATAGTAGGCTCTTTCTAGAAAACATCTTTTAACATCTAGAGTTTGAGTAAAAATAAAAGAATGGATTTCTGTTTTAATCTGTTGACTGTAGACTAATACATAAGCAAGTCATTTGTTAATGTTGCTTTTGAACACTATTTGTAGTATATTATTCAGTCTAATAGAAATCTACCCTACCTTTTAGGACGCAATCGAAAATAATTTTCAAGTTTCATTACTTATGGAATATTTAGCAATTAATATAGACACACTATGCCGCAAATAATGCTCTTTGATAATGCAACATCATTCACACCGGTTTACATGAATCCTAAAATTTACTACGATTACAATAACCGGATGCTATTATCCAGACGTCTACTTTTTATGCCTTGAGACCCCGCAGCAAAACAGAACAAAACATAACTCAAACAATCGAATGAGACGAATTCAAGTTGCTATCGATGCTTTTGGATAGAACTGAATCTCATTTATTTAAGGCAAAGTTATGAGCCGTCAATTATCAATCGTCAGCTGATCAGCTTCCATTTATCATGAACATCAGAAGAGTAAGATGAAAGAAAAGTGAGCATTCTGCCGTCCACTATTCTTTCCATATTTGGTGAAAAAATCAAATATGAAATGTGCATAGTAGATGCGCCTAATAATATGAAAAAGATCATCAAACTTGAATCCAAATAATCTAGGTAAAAGTTCACACTTTCACATATTCAAGCTTAAAACCACTTCGAGTAAACACCTTAAACAATGAGAAGAGGATGCAGTTCTAGCGATTGTGATAACCTTACGTTCACATTAATAGCATCTTGTTTAGTATGTCTGTATTTGTTTTGACGTAACGCTTAAGGTTGCTCGATAACGTACTAAGGATTCATTTAAATCTCGCTTTTCGACATTTTTCTCCCACAGCGTATTTTATTTGAGTATAAAAAGTGAGTAAATACAATGTAGTCCTAGTGGACCATCGCGTTATGAATAATTGCATTGACAGAATGGAAATTCTAGTCGAACTGACATCACTGCGTTTGATGTTGAATGACATGATGCGAGTGAGAGATTTCAATCAATCAACCTGATGTCAGTTTCGGATACACGCATCGTATATACATATACAGTAAATAAAAGATAACGCATAGAATTGAAGTAATTAACAAGCTAAAATCAATGGATTAAGAGCATTGCTGGGCTGGAAGCCGATTGTTCAATTCTTGTACGGTAGTAGAGGGATTTTTCTCCTTTTCAATGTCAATATCGTAAATGTATATCAAATGAGATAAAGAAATCTGATTTTCATGATGTAGGTTGAAATAATCTGCACTATTCGATACCGAAACGATTGCCTTCAGGTGGATTTTAATATCCATTTTGCAAAACAAAGAAAGGAAATATATGTTTTTTTCTACCATGCACTTTCACTTTACAATTTTGACTATCAATGATGCATGACACCAAACTCCTTTTTCTGATTTTCAATGTTAAATGCAAGATGACTATTACTCTAAGTAAATAATACAGAAAATAGGTTGTCTAAGGATTATCTCTCAATAATGTATTCTATTCTTTGAGAATTATTTCCAATGACAATAATTGGGCGCATACATGCATGCACATGCACACTGCACAGTTCATTATGTAAAATATGCGGTCAGTACAATGGAAATTTGAATCTGATGATGTATGAGCAGCTATTCATTTATATTGCTCCAGCACTTATTTCCAGTTGGATTTTCAAATAAGACAAAACACCACATGAAACAACGCCATCTTCGACATGCAATATTGTTGACAAAATAATCTAGAAGCTCAACTAAGTTTTTTACGAAGAATGGACAAACATCTTATGCAGGATTGCCAGTGTGCCTGCTAACATCAGCTCTCATTTCTAAATCACATTAGGTTCAAACTTAAAAGAAGAAAATTTATGCACTAATTATTAGTAACTAATAGCACTAGTTATTAGTAATAATTAGTACTGTTCACACTTCACACTAATCATTGCGAATTGTCACATGAGCTATCAAAGAGCTAGTTGCACTGTTCACTAAAATTCCTGAAAGATTTTAAGGGTTCGAACAGAAAATCCGGCGATCCCACGGTCTTCTGGTCGATACCTACTTGACCTCCTGATATGGAATCAAAGCGCTCGCCTGCGCAGAATTGATATACTTCCTGGCGTATATTCGTCCCCTTTCCAATGACATTTACAATAAATTAACATAAAGGAAATAAAAAATAATGGGTTGCAATAAATGTGGTATTTCATAATGGCCACAGTTTCGGCTTATTATGTACATACGAGTATAAGAAAACAATTAAAATTTGGTTGCAGCACTATCAAATATGTCAAGATTGATGTGTAAAATGCACAGTGACCATCATCGAGTGACTTACTCTGTTATTTATCATCCGGATATCCTCCTTCTCAAACATATTCTTCATTTCGTCAGGAGTTGCCGTAGTTGCGAAATCAATATCATCAGGAGTTTTATCAAGCAATATGTCCCGAACTGCTCCTCCGGCAATACGGATTTCGAATGAATATTTATCAAATAGACGCCTAAGTTCCAATAATTCTGGAGAAAACAATGATTTGAAATTGTGTGATTCCTTTAACGACATTACTTTAGAGGTCACATTAACTTGTTCATCAGAGCTACACATCCTGATTTGAGATTTGAAAGCGCAATATGCATTACGTAGAAAGAAACCTGAATTCCGGTGCAGGTTGAACCAGAGTTGTTGATTCTGAAATAAAAAATCACTGGAAATGATACTCATATATATCATAGAAATTCAAAAAGCTGAAAAATCAAAAACTATCATCTTATCATTAGTAAAATAGAACAACCGCACATGCATTGTGGACAGGTGGTGAACTCAGTTATCTAGATATACCATAGCCTACATGTCATCAGCAGTCATCTATGTGATGGATGGCAATTTTACTATTAGGTGCATCAGATGCTACGTGTCCATAGTCTATATCGCTTTCGTCTGTAACTTCGATTATCCAATTAATAGTCAAAAAAGAAATGGCTCTCAAGCAACCATGAAATGATGAAAATTTATGTAAAAATTCTTTTGCAAAATTTTATGGAAATTTCAGGTGAAATTATAAATCGAATGAAGTTTTCAACTACATAAAAATAATAATATTTCTATTCCCGAAATTCCACTTTAAAATATAAGTGGTAAAATGACTAGAATTTCAGCAGTAAACTGACCTCAAATTCGAGTGCAATTCGATCGATCGCAAATGAAATTCCATCGACACGATGTAATGCTTTATGTTTTCAAGAATCCGACCCTCAAGTTGGTTTTCAGAGATTAAGAATTCATTGATGCAACGTTCGCGTAATATATTCTATTGTATGATAACGCATCATATACAGATACTCTATGGCATATAGTGCATGCAATACTCAAATGCAGAATAGAGCATTTACAAGTAATCCGGTCGACTTGTGACATTTAAGTTGTTGGTGTGGTCAGCAGTTCTTAGCTCATTATTCATCAATTAGCATGAGTTAAATCATTATAAATTAGTATGAGAGTAAATTAAGTGTACTCGTACTTTTATGCCATATGTACTTAGAACATGTGTATATTGTCCATAGTCAACGAAATATCTTGGCTGGCAGATGCACAAATACAATGCTATAGTTCTCATTGTCAATCGCCTCAAGACATATGCATGTATGTACATGTTATATCTAATATGTACCCATCTTTCATTCCAAGAATATATCAAAAAGGATTCCCTTCGTTCAGAAATATTCGCAGTTGTGATTCGATGATACGAAATGGCATTCGATCGAGCATTAACTTATCGATTACTATAATTTACGACTTCACATGGGAGCGAATTCTTCATTATGACTTGAACTAACTTCGCACCATTTTAAACAGAAGGAGATAAAAAGTCACGAAGTCATAATGATCGATTAATAATGCTTCGATTAATTCATACTTAAATTATTTAATCCTTGTCAAATTATCAGGAAAACATGTTTTAAGCAAAACGACGATGTCTACATATGACTGGACGATATTTTTATCTAATTGAGTGTCTCTTGGACTTTCTTGGCAAACATGGAATACAGCCTGCTGCCACCAAAAACCTAGGTAAATGGGCACGAGATTAGTTGGACCAAGAGGCGGTTTACGATGTTTGCCGCTACAGTAAATCCTTCGATGGTTTAGCATGATCTAATCCGATTGATTAATGTGCTACGCAGTCATCACACGTGTTCAACATTTCATTTTTATCAATCTCCAATTCTTGATTGGTCTAATGGACTCATATTCGCATCTTTTACAGGCATTGACTCTGAAAACAGCTGTTGACAACTCATCTTGATCACTATCTGCAGTGAAAACCAGGATAACCGCTTGTGTTGAACGTCGATTTCTCAAAGTAAGCCAACAAGTCACACGTGATCACACGAAAAAGCAAGCTTCGCATTCGCGGTCCTTTAATCAGGGTGACCACCTTCTGTTAATAGTCTACTAACAATGGGCCTCAATGTCAAATGAGACCAAACACTCTTCGAAGGTAGGAAACGGAGCAGGTCATCGTCCAGGAGCTAGCACGACATTCTACACAAAGGGAGCGAGGTCGTACTTGAAACTTTTGGATAGCATTGTACACCACCTGAATGCGAAAAGACTGCTCCAAGTCTCGCGGATCAGATCGCCTGTCTTTCAAACTCATAGGCAGCATTGATAGAAAATCCCATGTCTTTCCAAAGAAGACATTGTGATATACTGTGCGTGAAAACATGACTTTTTTGAGATAGTAGCTGTAGATTGAAATTGAAGAGGTTCAATATGATTACCCGTACAGAAAGCATCAACAGGTTTACAATGAGTGACCGTTCGAAACAATGAACGAAATAAAAATGGAAATGGTAACTGTCTATTGAAATAGCTCTGATTTCTCTGAAGTTCCAGATGAGGAAGAGAATCCTATGAATAATTAAAGAATTGTCTCTGCAATATGTTTCTCCTCAGCTGCATATATCAGGTAGGCTACTAAGGCTGGGACTCTAATGGAAATTTGACAAGCATTGAACATATGACTCGCTCAATGTTTTTATTTCAGTGGGAGTTTCGCTCACTTGTGGATGTACACTGCAAAAAAATCCTCAAACCAAGAAAACAAAAAATATATTGACAACGATATTATGAAACGCATGCCGTGACTTTGGATGAATACTTTCAAATTTTACTGCATTATGTCAAAATCCTAAAAATGCCCTGATTAAGATATCGTGCGAAACATCTGACCTTTTTAAAAAACAATGGAAACGAAGGATATGAAAAGATTGACGACATGAAATAGGATCGTTATCTCTAAATTAATTCAGCTTTTTTGCAATTTCAAATCGGCCGAAGAACACGATGACTTTTATACATAGTGGCAGTTGATCTCATTGGACGGTGCATCAACATAACATGCAAGACTGAGAATGGGACCATGAACTGGCCATTGCCTCTCTGGAACGTATAATTTATTGTCTCACATGGGAGGTTGGCCATTTGTAGAAAAGTATGAAAACAGAAGTTCTCTCCCAAATTATGACTTTATATTGAATACTGAAATTAAACATTTTGAAACCCGAAGTTTCGTCGTCCTGCCGACCTGTTCACGGGAAAGAGCCGTCTGTGCACTAAAATCAGCTTTATATCCAAGGAAAAATTCAGGACTTTCTTCAGTCGAAATAAACAAAGCCAAAAAAATCAAAAGAAAAAGAACACTGACAGATACACAATTGACATAAGTACTACAGCCATGCTGAAGCTAGATTTTGTCAGTGACAGCTTCACTAGAAAAGTCAATAAGATGATCAAGTAATATGACGTTCCTGTTCATCTGACGAGCAGACTAAGTAGGCCTTTATCACAGTGTCTAACCAAACGAAAGCCGAGCAGCAAACATAGCAATTGTGATGTTTGTGATAACTTACCTCACAATTTCGATAGCAACAATCGCTGCTTAGTATATTGTTTCACCTGTCATATTTGTAACCAGAAATATATAGGTTAACCTAACAGTCCTTTTCATCTGAGATTCAAAGAACACAAATCTAGTATTCAGAAGAAAGACAATAAAAGCGCCCTTTCAGAACATTTCAAAATTCATAATTATTCTCTATCTATTGATGATTTTAGTCGTGACATACTTTACCGTTGCAATGATCCGATAGCCACGAGATTAGCAGTAAGTAAATTTATCAAAAAATGCAAACCTGAACTAAACAGGCAACATGAGCGCTGTGGAATGGTCTACAAATGTTCTATATAAAGATGATTATAGTGCATAGACGGCTCTTTCCCGTGAACAAGTCGGAGTGTTTTATTTCAATATTCAATAAAAAGTCGCAATTTGGGAGAGAACTTCTGCTTTCATATCTCTGGAACGTTCTCTTTCCCTACTCAGAAAACCCTATTTTCTCAAAAGAGCCTTTCCCACCCTCCGAAGGCTCTGAATCTCCTCAATCTCGAAAGGGCATTCTTCATTTCATAGGGATCCTTCCCCTTTCTCACATCGGCCTTTCTCTCATAGAGTAGGGGTCTGCTTCTCTTTCTCAAAGGGGCTTCTATAGGAGGCCCTCCTATAAAACACCTCATTTAAGAGACAAAATAGTAAAATAGTACGGAAAATTACAAAATAGAAAAAAGCAGAACAATGATGCTAAATGGGACGATCAACGCAACTTCCACTACCGTTCTGTTAGGATGAATGGACAACTTTCATGCCTTTCTCGTTGAATTTTGCTGGAATCCTGTCAGATGAATTATGTTCAGAAAATAATTGCCTACAATTCAGGAGCTTTACTTAACCTAACAAAGTGTAAATTTTTAAATCATCGATAATTCTAATAAACAAAACAATGCAGAGTAATGACGTGAAATGTGATTATTCATGCAACGCATCTTCTTATCGTGCTCTGTTCGCTTGGAGAAAGGGATTTCTCTCGGTTTTCCAGTTAAACTTTGCTAGAATTTGGTCAGACTAATTGTGGTCGGGAGGTTGTCCGCATTCTAGAAAGGTTGCCATGCTTTATACGAAAAGAGGCCAGACTGCACTCTTCCTCTCAGCTGGTGTTCTGCAATATGTTGCCGACGAACCTTGATTGCTCTGACTGCTGCTGGAACTTGTTCGCCACTTATGCAAGGATTCTTATCCTCGACAACGAAACACGCACGTCCCAATTTTATCCCAGTATGATATTATTTAACGCATGTGCAACAGTGCCATTTATATATGTCACCGAATGTCATCACGGCATTGATTAGCGCCTTTACAGATAAATGATGTTGCTTGATGAAAACTATCATAAAATAATCATATGAGCTCGAAAATTTAAGGCTTATTTAAATAATATAAAATTAAATCGCAGCATACAAACAAAGACCTTAAAAATAACTTTGTTGATGGCAATCTCGGTTGTTCGGCCAGGCGCCCATTTATTCAGTCTTCGTGGTCTCAAGAACCATCTTGAAACTTGCAGCAGCTACAAATTCTTGCAAACATCTACAAAAAGTTGTTCATGGCAAGTTATCCTGCAGAATGATTATATATCTACAGGATGTAATGTTCATAAATCTTCAGAAAGTACTCTGTCAATGCTATCCCATAGACA
>CAJQUW010000775.1:0-23092 GCA_907163375.1 Prostheceraeus crozeri
TGAAAATAATTCCCGGCCGGAAAAACCTCCGGGAAAACAAAAAAGCGTAACGATATCGGGAAATTTGAGAATACTTCATTTTTGGTCTGGAAAAATTCAGGAAAATTAGATGATTCAATCAATGTATTGGATGCCTATCTTATATCTACTTTTTTCTTTATTTTCACTTTGCATGTAACTCCGGGGGTATCTGGTTGTGCGTTCACGAGTCGGGCTAGGTCCAGGTTCCAACCCCCGTCAGTACTACCGGCGCCTGCAGGTTGTGCCCCCTGGATACTACATGAAATGCCAGCAGTAACTAAACAACAAAGGCATCCCAAGCATATCATCGATGACGGGAGGAAGGCACTCCTGTAAACGGGGCAGATCAGGCTCGCTGAGGTCCTTTGAGACCTATTGGTCTTTGGGTTCCAATTCCCTAATACAAGTTGGTTGGCGTCAGGAATGGCATCCGACCGCAAAACATTGCTCCAAATTAAATAAACATCTGTGAATAGTCCGTTGCAAAGAATTGCAAATAATGCTAGGGCGTCCCAGCTAGAAGCGACGCGTCACTTCCGTGAGTGATGCGACAAGTGGACGATTACTACCGCGGAGTTATCAGCGGCCGCGGCTAAAGAAGCAAGCTGAAAATAAACACAGGTGGAGAATAGCGACATGGAATGAGTTACGAGCAGTGGTCGGGCCAGCTGCAAAAATTTTCGCACTGCGGAAATCTGCGAAAATGTTTTAAAAAAATGAACTCGCTGCAAAAAAAATGGACTAGGTCCTGCGAAAAATTGAAATCTTGTAATTCGTGCCTTTAATGAACCTATGCGTTAATCGAACAAATAATGGTTTGCCAGGATGAAAGACGGAAACTAGTGACAAAGCTTAATTATTGTGGTTATTTTATTACATTATCATTTCGTGAAGCTTCAGATTCATCGTAGCGTCCCTTTAAGTCAGGTTCAGTAAAAAAAGAAGAATTGCAAGTAGTAGTTTCTTAGCACCTGTTAAGTGAGATGTGTGGTTGCTGTATTTTGATGAAAGCCACCATGCTCATTTGTCCCAAATAACCCACGTTTGAGAAGCCTTCAATGTTGTGTTTAAGAGGTCGCCGTCAACTTAATTAAAAGAATAAACAAAACAGCTTGTCTAATTAAAACCTCCTATATCTCCGAGTCCTGCGAAAGGGTGAAAAAAATTCTCGGAATCTTTATCTCTAAAATTTTAATATCATGTATGCAAAACAATTAAATTTCTAAAATAATTCGAATATTGCTGTCCGATATATATAAATTTTAAATTTTCATGAAGGTTAATTTGTATAGTCGGCTCGATTCCAGAAGTTTCTGCTAAACGGCAACTAGAGTCAATTTGACAGCGGTGCACATCCCGCTTCCCCATTCAGATCTATTCACATCTTAATCTATATTCAGTTAGCGATGCATTGGCCCTGATGGATGCTGGCGGTACAATGCACCTGGTCAAGAGTCAAGATCACATAAAAGTATCAGATCAAGCTTCAACTGATCCAAGTGATCTGTTAAATGAATGCACTCTCCACTTTTAAGAAACGTCGGTTACCTGCCAGTAAGCAAACTTTCTAACGCATTGTAAAGAAGTGGATGCTGCGAAAAATGGAGTGCTTTTTATTCTAGATATGCAGAAAAGTTAACTTAATATTGAAAATATACTTTTATGGATTTTTTGTTTAAGGGATGCTAAGTCCACAAAATCTTTGAAGCTCGAGGCATGAACTGAGCGTCGCGAAGAAGCTGCCACCGAATTCTTTAAGATTTCTACATCATGCGTTATTTCTCTTTCGATTCATAATTAGTTTTTGTCTTCTTTTGATGAGAACTTTTTCCTTTTGTCATGACATTGTCGACCCATGTCATCAATTGGAATGGATCAGTTGCGGTTACTGGCTTTTGGCTACGTTTACTATGTACATGCATGTATTAATCAATAAGATGAATTCGGTACCAAACGCCAACTTGATAAGTTACACATTGACAGAATTTGCTGGTGGGGGCTCCTAAGAAAAAATTAATGGATGGTGGTTATTTGCAAGTTCATGGTAAGCTGGATTTTTGCTAGACTTTTTTTTCTAAGATTAATCAATGATGTAACACGTATTTGCTTTTCGAAAATTTTTGCTTGTTGTAAGGTATGCACTTAATTGCCTGTTTGAATTGCGCCGCGTTGCAGCAGTTTATTTTGCGGATAAATGCAGAAAACATATAGGATTAACATTCAGTGTCTCCCGAAAGGCACATTAGGCGATCTTGGTTCAAGTTTTGATAAGAGTGGTATATAAAGTCTGAGTGATCACACACAATAATTGATGTTGTAACTCGATGGTATTAGTAGGCCTGCGAAAATTTAGTGGAGCTGCGAAAAAAAAGGAAAAATCTCTGGCCCGACCACTGGTTACGAGATAGCTGAAACATTACTTCGCCGGAACGTCGACGTTGCTTGCTTGCAGGAGACAAAGTGGAAGGGAAATAAGGCTAGAGAGATAGGTCATGGGTGCAAACTCTTCCATAGTGGGGTGGTGAGACGGCGAGAAACGGAGTGGGTCTGGTGATTCACCAAGGGATCTACTGGACTAAAGTGATTGACGTTAGAAGGGATCAAAAGGACAGGATCATGTGGGTGAAGATTGGAGATAAAACTTCCCAGAAAATGTGGAGGATCATCTCACTGCACGCCCCTCAGGTGGGCGCAAGTGTTGGTGAAAAGAAGGCCTTTCTCGAAACCCTCGAGGACGTTCTTGGATTTGGACCGTGATACCAGCTTACTAGCAGAAGATATGAACTGTCATGTGGGGAAACAAAGCGGCGGTCATATTTCCCATGGTAACCATGGCTTTGGTATCCCAAAACGCAGATGGTGAAAGTTTCCTCCAGCTATCAGATGCATCTGAGCATTGCGAACACCCGTTTCGGGAAGCGTGTGTCTCAGCTCATAATAGTCTAGAGCGGAGGAAGGAGCACACAAGTTGACTGCATCGCCATCATTACAAATGAAATGAAACACGTGTGCGACTGTAAGGCTTGACCTTTTGAGTGTGCAGCCACTCAGCACAAATTGGTGGTTGTGGACTTGAAAAAGCCAAAGATGGTTTTACAAAAGGTGAAATGGTGGAAGCTGAAAGAAGAAAATGTGGCGAAGGTTTTTCCGGAGAAGCTCGTCAAGGATTGGGAATCATGGGAAAAATTGAGCAACGATTTGTACGAAGCTGGGAAAGTAACTTGTGGAACTACGCGTGAAGGGACTTACAGAGATAAGAAATCTTGGTGGTGGAATGTAGATGTCATAAATGCTTTAACGGCAAAGAGGGAAGCTTTTCATAGTGATGGAGAGGAACGTACGATACGTGATGCAAACAGAGAGGATTACAGGGAAAGCAAGGAAGGCAGCTTAGGAACTCCTGCCTTCAGTGCAAATCACGCGAAGGCTGATAGGCCTAAGCCGACGTCTATACGATAGGCTTGGAAGCCGAGACAGAGAGAAATTGTTGTGTAAGATCGCTAGAAGCCGGGTAAAAATGACGAAGGACAACATGGACGGATACTAAGTGATAGACGATAGAGGAAATTTGTGTATTGAGCCTGACAGTAATCGGCAACGATGGCGCGAGTACTTCGAAACACTTCTCAACGAAGAGAGGCCTCACGCCATCCGCGGTATGGCACCTCGAAACGATGTGGCAGTCCCCGAAATCACTCCTGCGGAAGTGGAACATCAGCTATCGAAGATGGAAAATAACAAGGCTGTTGGGAGAGACGACTTACCTACCGAAGCATTGCCAAGGAAACAGATAAGATCGCCAAGGTGATAAATTCAATCTTAACGTCCGCCAATATAACGGAGAGATGGAGAGAGGGTATACTGGTCCCGATTTTCAAGAAAAAGAGGATCACAGAGAATGCAGCGTTTACAGAGGTACAAATCTATTGTGCCACGGTCTTCAGTTGCTGGAGCGCATCATCTGCGACAGATTAAGACAGATAACAACTATTGATAGAAACCAGTTCGGATTTGTGCTGAGTGTCTCAACCACAGAACCTACTTTCACCTTCCGATTGAGGTTAGAGAATGCCCTCATGGAACAGAAAGACTTTAGAGCGGTGTTCGTCGACAAGGAGAACGCGTACGACACAGTACCGAGGGAGCACATCCCCTATATTCTCAGGAAAAGAAATGTGCCTGAAGTAGTGACATTGTAGACATTGTAGTGACAGCAAGCTAGCAGTAAGATCAAAACACGGTGATACTGACCGCTTCAAAGCTTCGGTAGGTCTATATCAAGGCTCTGCTCTAAGCCCTTACCTCTTAATCCTACTGCTAGATGAAATATCAAAGTCGATCAGAGGGAATGGAGAAAATGACACAATAGAACTGCTATTTGCCGACGATCCGGTAATATCAGGAGACACAAAAGAGAAAGTCCAAGCGCGCCTGGAAAAATGGCGAGAAGCCCTCGAAACACTTGGTTTACGACTCAGTAGAACTAAGACGGTGTGCCCCAGCATGAAAGAAAATGAGTGCATCCATCTGCAAGGCACCGAAACATTACCATACAAGGATGAGAAATCATCAA
The DNA here is from genome assembly GCA_907163375.1 of Prostheceraeus crozeri. NCBI lineage: Eukaryota > Metazoa > Platyhelminthes > Polycladida > Euryleptidae > Prostheceraeus > Prostheceraeus crozeri. Next base: position 4,595 of record CAJQUW010000775.1, read on the forward strand.
AATTTGTAAGAGACAACATCAAGCTGCTAAATGCAGAAATTGGAACTAACATTCTTCCAGTGTTTAAAAGTGGTCAAGTGGAATCCCTCATCACTAACCTTGTTCCGAAGCCTCATCTGATAAATAGTCACTATGTAGTTTGTGAATTTCAATGTGATTTGTGCGATGCAAATTATATAGGCTACACATCGAGACATTTATTCGAATGGGTTGAGGAGCACCGGCAGTCATCGTCATCTATTGGGAAGCATCGATAATAACATCAATCTGTCACAATTTAAGATCTTGAAGCGATGTTGCAGCAAATACGATCTCCTGCTGCACGAAATGCTGCAAATAGAACTTAAAAAGCCTTCACTCAATGGACAGAGTGACTCAGTGAGACCGAGACTTCTTTTTGATTAACAATTTTTCCCTTCTTCTCATTTTCTTTAGCCTAGAGGTCGCAATCTCTATTTTCCTTGTTTGAGTCATAAGATATCTACTGATTTTCTTTACCTTAGTATTTGTTGATTTAGGATTGCATGCGTTATGTAGCCTACTATCGTTTATATATTTATGTAATTTGAATCTAATGCACATGAATTAGAGTAAATAGATTTCTGACGATGTCCACTTCAGATGGTCGAAATATTAAGTTTGTCTTATTATTTCTATCAAAAATCTGTTAATTAGTGCTTAAAAATCAGTCATAGTTAAGAACTACAAGCATGATTTTGTATTTATGACAAATAATAGACATTTTTGCAAAGATGTTTTTCTTGTGGAATAGTTTTTGAAATGCATTTGTTGCATCTTTCAAATTTAGTCCGGTTTCTGTTAACCCATGCTGATGGGCAAATTTAAAACCGCGTTCGCGTTTGTTTGACGTTTGGAGGATGGTAATATGAGATAATGTCTGCTGATCAGAACGAAGAATAACTCTTGACGTCATTGGAATTTTAGGCGTAATCGCTCAAGAGCGCAACCAATCAATTGTTCACCGAATTTCAGTGAGAAATATCGCCGTTGTCTGTTTTTACTACGAATATTTTGGTATGCCGAATTATGTATGACAAAGCAGACAACACACTCATTGTCCAGAATAGTATAAAATAGTCTTGTCGACCATCTTCGAGTTGCTCTGCGCGTCGATGTCCATGAAGCCGTTCTGTCAAGAACGCCTACTCCGCCTTTATCCTTGTTGTAATGCAAAGCGATTTCTGACTTCTTTTCTTCCGATGAATTATCGCACTTTCCATTGAAGTGCGTTGGTTGTTGAGAGGAGAACAACGTTTCTGACCTTGTCAGGAACATGTAATGCAATGTTGACATTCTGACGATGTACTTAGCCTATATACGGTAGTCGAGTATTTCTCACGGAATTTTGGAGGAATTCGCTTAGTACTTCTTCTTTGTTGCCTCTCATAGTACCTACGTATGACAACCGTCGCTCACTTCACTTGTTAGCTAAATCAACAGATGTAGAGAAGATATCGGAACACACATTTTTGGCCAAAAACGACCGGGTCGGCTTTGTATACGTATTTAAAATTTTGAAATACCCGTAGTACTCTTGATCTAATAGATGAGAATGAAATGAGATAATAAATGAAAGTAAACGCCAATGAGGTAAGATAAAAGTCACGAAATTTCACGTTCATCTGATTTTCCCTTCCTTGTTAATTTAGGCATGATAGTCTGTTTGGTTCATCATTTCAACTCTGTGTAGCTGATTTCAATTTACTTTGAGCACTGTCCAACAATTCATTTGCTAGTCTAGCGGCTGTCATATTGCTTTTTCGATTCTTCAATGGGTTTCAAGCGCGTCGCGCATCGGTAGTCAGTGTATTTGTAGCGGAGTGTAAAGCTCCACTCCGGTGTTTTGGGAGTAAATGTACAAATCCTGACTACCTGAGCCCCCCTTCGCTTCTTCTGTATATATAAGTAGAGCTTAACGCGGATTAGATAATAGAGTAATCTCAATTGTGGGAAATTACGGGATCAATTACGAAGGCTGTGGAAAATTATGGAATCTATTTCGAAATGTACGGGAAATTGTGAGCAATTGTGGGAAGAAATGAAAATGTTGCAATAAATTGCGCAGTTGAAATACAACAAGTTGAAATTAGTTACAAAAGATTGCCGGAAAATCAACGTAATTTATAACATTTTTTGGCGATTCCGTCAACTGTTGTAGCCCTTTTTGTCAAAATGGGTCGCCTGATGATACAATGAAAATTACCATGCTTTTATTAGTAGAAATATTCTGAAGGATTCAGCCAATTGATGGAAAACTCAACCACAGCATGACCGTGTTGGAAGTGACATTCTGAAGAATTCAATTCTAACTACCGTGCACTATGAATTTCAGAGAATATTTTGAAATTCCAGATAGTCTTATTTATTAAAAAAAACATTCAGATCAAAGCAGCGTGTCCTTGTTCCAACCATAAGTTTTTTCATGTTAACCCATTAACACCATGGTAGTAGAAAATTATAGGGAATAATTTTTGTTGCGCTTTTTGTGCTCAGGAACCTTTCACCATATCATATCTTAATTTTTAACTCAGAAATATTTTTCCGACTTCAAAACAGCATGTGTTCTGACCCATATTATCCGTTGTAGCAAGCAAAATGCATATCTTTTGAAACTCTTCTGTATACTGATGATCATCAAATTTTCGATGTGTGAAAATTTCTCGGATCACTCCATCATATGAAGATATGAATAGTATAAATTGAAGATGAAAAGTACTTTGTTTTTGACATTGTTCACAATTCACAGTTTTATTGCTTTTCGATATGTTTAACTATATGCTTGGCTATTTGTCAGAGTTGTCGTGCGTATGGGTGTTGAGGCCATCCCCCGGCTGCCATAGCGCTTCCATGGGGATTTCGTGGGTTCATGATTTTTTGCAATCAGTAGAAGCAATCGGAACTGACATTATATCACACAATCAAATTTGATTTTAAATTATCACACAGTTTATCATCCAGTGCATACGAGCCTTTGAATGAGTGAACAAGATTTCGAGTCGTTCGCTGGAGAACGGGTGAACTGAGCGAAGGGGTTTTTCTAGTAACTGCCATTGAACTGAACTGAACTGAGAGGTTTCCGTTCATGAGCTGAAGAACGGACTAGGGATCTGAGAAGCTTCGAGATTCGAATCAAGTAGTAAGGAATACTCTACACTTCAAACACAGTGCACCTCTTTGCGCGCCCCCCTCCCCCTCGTGAGCGTGAGTTGGTTGTTGTCTGCTATCCGGGTAGGTCGTGGGCGGCCGACCCGGTTGACTTGACCGACGAGGTAAACGGGGTTTATATTCGGATTCAGGATGTTTTTCCTGCTCGGTAGGGTGAGTTTGAAAGTGATTGGTGCGAAAAAATGTTTGGCTTTAAAAAAAGCGGTAATGTTGGTCGTTTTTGGTCCGTAGCGGCAAAAGGAGGCCTCGTGCGTTAAAATGGACGGCGGATTTCGGTGTTTTGAAACGGTGTTTTGGAGGAAGAAAATGTCTCTAGCGGTCAAACGAAACATCGGATGAGAAAACGGAGGCCAGATTTGAAATCCTCTTGCAATTTTACATCGATATGGTTATTTTCAAGTCAATCGGAGAGAAAACATTTCCTTCGATCGCTGACGTCCCCCCCCCCCACCTGCTGGGAAAAAAAGTTCGCGATTAGCTAGCACATGTCTCGAGCGAATAACGAGCGCATAGCTTCCGTTTTGTCTCGCAAAATTCAGGCGAAAAGCTTGATAATTTTAGAAGCACTCAAAACGCTTGCTGTTCGCTCGCGAATTAGCGATGATTTTCGAATGCTAATGAAACGCGCTAATCGCTTGCTTCATTGAAAAGCTAGCAGCTTCGCTTGATATATTCGCTGTACCCTATTAGCATATATCAAGCTAGTTCGTTGACAACCTGTAGACCTACTTACACATCTAACATTGAACGTCATACCGGCCACGAAATGACTCATGTCAACAGTAAGTGGATGTAGAACTGTCAAAACCATAACATTCGGATACAGTAACAAAAAATGTGAGACACAACCTCTGCTAAACAATTGTTGAGCTTGCAGAAGTTCAAAGTTTCTTCCATGCCATGAAGACTCAATGAGCTGGCTTGGTTACAATTAGTTGTATTTTGAGCATGAATTTCTTGTAGACCAGCGGTTCGTGTCTAAAACGCAAAATAATAGAGCCTTTGTATTTACATGCAAAATTTACAATTCATAAATGAACATTCCCCGAATTGCTTACCGTTTTCACTGATTATTTCTATGCAATATTTAGGCCACACGTATAATTAACTACTGTTGATCACTGTCCATCTTGCCAACGAAACGCTCCAGGGACTAACAGCAGAATGACTTAATGCTGATAAACTCAAAACATTCGGAGGCAGTGACAAACTAAGAACTCACATAAAAATTGCATTCATATTAGAAATTTAGAACTCACCTCTGCAAAATGGTCGCCAATTTCTCTCTCCCGTCGATGCTCATTGAACTGGTTTGGTAGAGGCCGCGTCCATATTTGATATATAATTTTGTTGGGCAGCGATTGCGGTCTGAAATAAGCAATGACATTTTTATACCAGAGCCTTTAAAAACCGTTGAGGCACAGCCTAAACGTCAATGTGAAATTTGTGCAATCTGATATCATATAACAAAAGGAAAGCAAATTAACACTCTTATTTAGCCATTGTTACAAAATTAAGAAAAAGATAATTCATTTCTACAAATTTTGCACATTTTAGAGTGAAAGGTTTTTAGTATGAATAATCCTACAAAAAAGAATTCTACCGTTGGCGCATTTGTCGTTTTACGAAAAAATCGATAAATTTAAGATTTTCGCAACATTGTAATTTTCTCCATTAACTGAAGTCAGCCTTGAGATCAACGGAGAAAAATTTCAATGGTATAAATTATAGGCATGATGGTTTAATTCGATTGGTAGTTGTCCATCTAATTTCATGTAATCAAAATCAATGCAAGATGATTAAGGTGCACATAATTTTATTGGGGCGATTGAAGGAATGAAATTCTTTGAGATAGTGCCAAAGACCAACGTCGAAGTTTCAACATGCTGGCATTGATAACAGGTTTTAAATGTTCAACTTACTACAATGTTATCCGTATTGGTTCATAGATTGTACAATATGCACATCTCGTTATTGAGTTTAAGTTGCAGAGATTCATAGTCTACAGCAAAGGTAAAACGCTAGACACTACAATAGGAAAATAACCTATTTTTCTAAAACTAAGACGGGTTTTAGAATGTGACATTAAAGTGAAACGTCTCACCCATTTCTACATGGCTTCAACCGTTGTCTTTTTCCGCGTCATGAGGAAGGGAATTAAATTGACGCACAAAATCATTGATTTACACAGCCTTGATCCTATATGTTCGAAGTGGTTTATCAGAATCACACTTGACGAAGTCGCGTACAAGGCACGACACCAGAGATCTCACAACTTGATGCGCACTTAATAATTGACACGATGTCGGGCAGGCAATTGTTCGAATGAGCGCAGGAAGTCCAACCTGTTAGCAGACAGCCTTGTCGGGTTGTAGCGGCATTGTCATAACGACAGGGAATCGATGCATACTGTTACACCCTGCGCTGCGCTTGGTGTGTGAATAATGCCAGTTGACGTCACACAGTGACTGTCTGATTAGACGGGAGGTGTGCGTGGGAAGAAAAACAATCCTCTGTTGGGATGGTCGACAAACAACAAATTGCTCAGTGACTAAGTTGCTATGCAAGTTTGCTGTCCGATGCATGTTTGGTAGCGATTTAATTTACATAATTTAAAAAACTTGATTAAAACATAAAATCATTAAAGTATTGTAAATCACTGTCATCTGCATTGACTTGCAAGCAGGATAAAGTAGCTCATATGAACGCATTTTCATTATTCGACGCACTGGCTCAGTTCATTATTCGACATTTCAGTTCAGTTACAATGCTTGGTTATTGTAGTTGAATATCTGTATACTTTGGTCTTCAATAGTGGATTTCTGAACACTGATCTTTAAGGACAAATGACGACATGTTAAACGGAATTTCTAGATGTTTCACTACAAAATGATTAGGCTATAGAAACGGTGAAAGCCCAATCTAATTAGCTATTTGATGACATCAAGAATTAATGAGAATAACTTAAATGAATATGAATTTTTCAATTAAAAGCTTGGCGCTAACGTGCACTATTTGCATTTAAATAAAGGGATGTAGGCTATAGCTGGTGATAAAACCTAGCAAAATTGACTTTACCAATAGCCATCTATTAATCAGTGACATGAAGCTGGCGAATTTCGCTTTGCCAATGGCTATCTATTGGCCAGCGACAAAAAGTTAACAAAATTCGGTTTGCCAACAGCCATCCACTCGCAAACTGCAATATCGCTAGCTAAGACATCGCTTGCCCGCTCAATAAAAGCCAGCGAATAGTGAGCACTTTTCCCAGCGGGTAAGTAGCTGTAGCTCAGATGAAAGCATTGATCGTAGAAAGTCGTGCAATAGCTCGTTTGAAAGCTAAGACTGTACAAATTCATTGGAAACCCCTTTATCCATATCTTTCTTCGATTAGTCTTGAGAGGGAAATGACGATTTTTGAACATCTCCGAAAAAACGGCAGAGTAAATATTTTGTGTTTTTTGGGCTCTAGCGGTCGAACTAAGCATCGAATGGGAAAAGTTAGACCAGATTCGGAATCAGCGTGATGTTTAGCATCCAGGTGATGGGTTTTGAGGGTCGTAGGAGTGAAATAAAATTGTCGAATTTTTTATGTATCGAATTGTTTTTTTCGATTTTTGGCGATGAATAACGGAGGATTGGAAGTGAGTGAAGACGTCGGGTTTCTTTTAGTAGAAACACCGCACTTTGTTCGCTAGGATCCTACATTTTCAGACCTGTGGAAAGCTTCGTTTCCATATGAGAGCTTGCTTACAATCGATTTTTCACACATTTTCCAAGATTTTGGATATTTTTGAAAATGTTTTTTCATCTCGGCTTCTGGTGATCGGAGAAAGTTTAGTGATGGTTTAAATGAAAACTGACTGTGAGAAAACATGCCTGTCAAAATTTGAAGCTAATCGGAACTATAGAACCGGAGATAGAGGCGTTTAAAGTTTGGGGAAGAGAACAAAAGGCCACATCAGCTGATGTACGAGTCCTACAGTATATAAGCTGGGAACCGAATGAGAGATTTCATTAAGTTGAGAAATTGACAGAGGTAAGTCATTTCTCTCGAGCTCTGATGATAGCATCGGAAATTTCAAAATTCAGGTTACCAAAGGTTACCGACTTAGAAAATTTCATTGCTGATATCAGCTAAGGCGTCAGACTTATAGGTTAGACAGGAGATGGCCTTAGTCTCCAGGTCATAAAAGACTCCAAAACTTTAAAGGCTTGTAACTTTGCTCCTACAAGTCCTTTTGACTTGATTCAAAAAAGGTTCGATAGGTTTTGACCTTCCCTAAGTGATACACTACTTATAAACGGTCTATAGGTAGTGCTAAAATGCTGAAAAACTTAAGTTCGCTATTTTTGACGATTTTTCGAGGGTTTTCACCCTTCTAAATTCAACTAAGACATTTATGAAGTTGTGAGAGGCGAGCTTCGGCTTGGAATTTGCAAACTTTGTAAATAATCCACCGGTTTTCATTCAAAATCGGGGCCCGGATGCCAACACAGTGATATGACGCACGCTCTGTCCGCGGGAGGTTGGATTTGTAGGTCGAGGCCTTGGAGCTGGGGTAAGATCCCCTCTGAGTAATGCCTGTAACGGATTCAAAGGTTCGACACTTTCTACCATTTTCACAACTTTACATTTACTAAATTTAACTTACTGATTTTGGAAATGATTGTCAATGTCATTCGTTGAAATTATCAATGTTATCGGACAATATTTCTATTTCATCTTTTCTTCTACAGATAATGGGAGGAAATTCAAAGTTTCTATTCAAGAAATGTTCATGTGGTGAAATCAAAAGAGGTGGAGAATTTAAGCGACACATCAACAAATTTAAGAACGCTCTCCAACTCCACGGGGAAATAGATTTCGTATCCAGCTGTACGACATGTATCAAATTTGTTAAAGGCAAAGAGCATGCAAAATTTTACTAGGCGCATGCAAGTGTCCCGTTAAGAAGGTGACCATTATATAACAATAGATATAGGCAAAACTATCAAGCATATTTTGATCAACCTACCTACCATTGATCAACCTACAGTTGATTTAGATGCAGCATTTACAAGAAGCAATCGCCGCCATCATTCAAAAAACCTCCCATGCCGTCACCCAAGCCAACAGTCTCATCCAGTGAGTCGGACACCTCAGATGAGTCTGAATCTGAGGAAGTTGTGATGAAACCTGACGAGGCTAAAAAGCCAATAATGCAGTCTACCCCGATAAAGTTGGCGGGTATTAAAGCCCAGAATGAGCGGTGGAATAATGACCAGGAGGCTGCTTAAGTTAGTCAGGAGCATGCCGTCCGAAAAATGAAGGACGAGATGACTGGATTCAAGAATGAATGTTCATCATTGAGAGAAGAAAATTTAAACTGAAATGGCAGGTTAGCGAGATTCGCAGCCTTAAGGCCCAGGTAATTAAAGCTGGAAACATTCCAGGACAGGGCGCGACCAGCGAGAAGCGTGTGGAGGATCAGGCTAGTCTAATAAAGACACTGAAATCCTTGAGGAGAAGCTCAAGCTTCAACTTGAGCAAGAAAATTTGAAGCTGGCCGAACTGAAGGCCACTACCTTTAAGGAGCAAAGGACAACGCTCTACATTCCCATAGTCGGGAATAGGATAGTGGACGACATCCTCATCGAAATTGAGGATTTGAGTAGCACCCTTGAGTGCTATGAGGGAGTGGTGGCGGAGATGCGCTGCCTTCATATCTCCATCAAGCATGAAGGAAAACTAAAGGAGCTTCGCCACCGGAGGCGAAAGTTGCCAGCCAAGTACCTTCCTCATCCACCACCAGCCAAGGTGCAACGAGCCGGCTAAATTTTTCTTATGGTAAGTTAATATTCACCTCTATCACTTGAATATAATTTCATCTATTTTCCTTCTATTTTCCAGATACAACGTGAACGAACCAACGGTCTTTAAGAGACCACCATGGGGCAAAATATGATAGTAGCCTACCTCCACGTGGTTTGCCCTAGACAGACTTCGGTCTGACTGAATCTATCATGCAAATAAAAAATAGAATCACAAAGTTGTATCTGCTGTCAGTCAACTTAAACGTTGCATGTTAAGGAGAATTTCGGTGTAATACCTCCTGTTGGTGGGCGTTCTTTCGAGACAGCGGTGAAGTCCGTAGTGATGAGTACTGCACGGGACGTTGGCAATTGTAATCCTTGTGAAACCTCTCTGCGTCATGTTTCCAAGTGGTTGCCTTTCGTCTCAACGTTGTACTCTGACCGCCAGGGCGACATTAAGCTATCTGTCACAGATTTCCTTATAAATTCTCCATTGCATATGTTATCTGAGAATGAGGCATGAGTTCTTTTAAGAACTACCTCTATCACTGAGGTAATCACAAAGTTGTATCTGCTATCAGTCAACTTAGACGTTGCATGTTAAGGAGAATTTTGGTATAATTGTTCCTGTTGGTGGGCGATCTCTCTTGAGACAGTGGATGATATCGTAGTGATGAGTGTGGCAAAGGCTTGAGACTTACCTTACTCCGACTTTCCAACGGTCGTTGTGGTTTCTTCGCTCAACGTATCACTTTGAACGCCAATCGGTTGAGTCTCTTCAGAACTCAAAATATACACAATGATTCACAATCACTGCAGTTGCACTTCAACTGCCTCAAACGTTCTTCTGCCGCAGCCAAACCTAACATGAGTGATTCCTAACTCGAATGCATTTGACTCTTACAAGAAACGTTGCAAGTTGTTATGTGTAAACCTGCAGATGTTGATGGAGACTTAAAAACTTTTAACACTATACCGTCCGTCTTTATTTACAAAACAGTCTACACACGAATTCAATTTGACTCCGGCAAACGACTCTACTTATATGTTATGACAAACAGGCTGTGACTGGTGCATAACGTTTTCAAAACACGCTACACACGAACTTGTCTTGTGTGAATTCCAGTTCAAATTGTTTACTATGTCAAATTTTGTTTTCATGTTGGCTACTGAAATGGGCTTTCATAGTATATTCATATCATCCTAATTTACAGAGTCCTGTTCTACAAAGTATTCCTAACTTTACAAACAGTGACATGGTTGTGACTTTATTTTATACATTACCTATCTTACAAACATTGAAATGGTTTTATGACATTATTTCTAACTTTACAAACAGTCAAATGATTCTAACATTATTCCTAACTTAACAAACAGTGACATGCTTGACATTATTTTTAACTTACAAACAGTGAAATGGTTGTGGCTTTATTTTATACTTCACCTATAATTTACAAACAATGAAATGGTTGACATTATTTTTAACTTTATTTTATACAATTTATTATTATTACTGCACATAAGAACTGCTTTGATGAAAACTTAGTAACAAGAGTTGACTAGAATAATATGCTTTTTGAATGAAACATAAAGTTGTTAATATGCAAGCTTTGAGTGTAGGAAGTAAGTTAGACTTTGTGTTCTATCGTACACACTCAAAACCTGTAAAGACATTTATTCTATTACACCTTAAATCTATGGACACGATGCGATGCATTGCATTGCATTAAATCATTGTTATCAAATACTATCATAAAACATTTAGCAGTACCTGACTTTAGTGATGCAAATGGAAAATTTTCCCGAAAATTTTCCAGAAAATTTTCCAATTTTTTCAAAATTTTCCAGTGGAAAATTTTGAAATTTTTTTTTGGTGATTGACATTTTTTCCTTTGTTTTGGAGACCTGTTGTAGTCGTTTGAAAAGACTATGCAATATGCAAAGACCGAAAACTTCTCTATCATTCCTGCATTACCTTTTGGAACTAACTGCCATTCCATGTCTATTTCAGATCATCCCAAATGAATTTCAGATATTAGATGGATTTCAGATTTCTCTAGTTGAATTTCAGATATCTATCAGAAATCCAACTTTGAAAGGATCTTAAATTCAACTGGAGAATCTGCAATTCATCTGGAAATGTCTGAAATTCATTTGGGTAGATCTGAAATCGATTTGGAACTAGATCTGAACCATGAGGTAGAAATGGAAGATGTGCATGCAGTTTGTCCTCAACGAAGATCGGACAATATGCCAGAACTTAGAAACTGTCATAGATATTCTTCTACTCATCACAGATATCTTTAGTTTCCAAATATCTCACGAGTTTACAGTCTTCCAATATGGTCGCTCATGTATAATGCTGCGTGGACTGTGTGCTTATTCTTCACATATTCATCAACATATGGAGAATTTGTATCACTATGATCAAGGCTGCACAATAAAGCTTACCTTTCAAGCTAACAAGCAAACTCCAAAATTATTTTTGCTCCAGATCTTTCACATTGCATGAAATTATACCTCTATTCTAAAGCAAGATTCACGTTATCCCAAACGGTGTCTGTGTGATAATCAAAAATGTTAACAAATTAGCACAAGCCACTGGTGGCAAAGGAATGTTCAAAAATCTGCGGACGGAACTCGCAGTGCTGCGATCGCTTTAATCGAAATAATGATGAAATCAAGAGTTTTAGACCCATTCTATTGGTATGTACCTGCCTCGGCTGCGGAAGCGTCCCAATTATAGGGCGCATCACAAAAATCAAAACTTTCAAAATTTTCCAAAATTTTCCATAATTTTCCAATATTTTCCACAATTTTCCAATTTTTTCCATAATTTTCCATGGAAAATTTTCAACACTACCTGACTTTAAACATGCACTGATTCCCACATTTATGTCATCAGTTATTTTTCTATCATGTGTTACTACATACTCATCAATATGAAAGGCTTGCAGTTACTTAACTCTTAATACATCCGTATCACACATTTGCGTTTGGAAGTAGCTTTTCATGTACAGTTGGCATACAATCAGTTTCAACGCATACTCCAGTCATAACATGTTACTACTAATTTAGCACTCACAGTGTCTTGTCTGCATCAACAAGTTGCTTCTATTTAATTTTTACATGAATTGCTTTCATATGCTGTATGATTATATCTCGATATGCTACTGCTGTTTCTTCTAACTATGTCACTGATTCAAACAGTTTAGTACACTACCTATTCATTAAACTTTGAAACCCAAGCTTATCTCATAATAATAATAATACCGTATATTTGATTATGCCTCAAATGAAAATCGAGAGGCTGTACAGAGACATGCCATAGCACATAAAATTACTAGTTCACGATGTCTTAACAAGTAATGTATCATAAGGTAAACACCAGAAGAAAATAAACACAAGAAATGCCGGGATAACGGAAGTTCGCTTTCGTCGAATATGACACTCTAATTTAGATGCAACAACTATGTCATGTGTTCTATCTTATACACTCAACCAGTAGAGACATTCATTCTGTTACATCCATGAACATGATGTGGTAAAATTTATATCATCCTTAGAGTCAGTCATCTGCGTACCTCCTTTTCCCCTATCGCAACGGAGTTCTCTTATTGGCTATCATTTGATCATGACACACATCGCAAATCCTAAAGTTCATAAGTCATTTGCTTTCATGGCGGTTCCAAGCCCGTCTAACTCACAGGATGGGTAGAAAATTGATGAAATGAAGGCAAGTAAAACATCAGTGACATTTCAATAACGCCAAGTCTATCGCGTTGGTCATAAACTTTGTCAAATGTACATATGAGATGTATTATTAAGTTTTGCTAGTCATCTCATTGAACAATGAAGTATATTGTGTTACTCATATGAATGAACAAGAGTAATGTTAGATTCCACTGAGTCATCAACACTTGCAAAGGTGTACAAGTTGCATCAAGCATATTCATATTCAACTGAGCGTCCTTTCTTGACAGTCAACATTTGAAGTAGTTTGACGATGAAACGTCGCATTCGTTTCCCAACTTCAGGGTTTGTAGCAAGAGACCTTGGTTATTCGTTGAAAGCTATAGAAAGTGTTACAAATGTAAATGAAAATATTAAAGCTGGCGATTTAGTTGAAAGACTAATGGATCTGGATGAGCATGGTAGAAATCATCATTTGGATCGTAGTTGGATAGAGGATTTTTCATGCTACAATGTAATGATAGTGAAATTAGGAGGATAAAATTGGAGCGATCTGGAATGAAGAAGAAAAAAGTGACATTTGCAAATGATTTATCAAGTAGCTCTACCAATAAAAGTGACTTCAGAAGGAAATTGGAGGGAGAGACGTTTAAATTATTATGTGAACGGAACTGCGTTGAGTGTTTTAAACGGGAACGGTCCCTTCTCTTTTTACCATGTTGTCATGTGTTCTACATGTTATGTACCCTTGGAAACTTTATTTTGTTCCATCTGTGATCAAGAAGTAATTTCAACAGTCAATGTATATAAATGACAAAGTTTTGATGCAATCCTTGTCGATTGTGGAACAGTCATCTATGCCCATATCACCTCTGTATCGCCGTCTCATTGAAAAGAGAAAGCATGATTATGCAAGGCGGTGGATTCTTGTGTTGGAAAAACTATTGTCATCCAGTGATTGTGGAGAGATGATACATTATCTGACTAAACTCATTGAGTCACATTCTACACTAAGAGATATCGTTAACATGGATCATAGGGTTGACTATCCTATGGATTTAGGTCGTATTGTACTTCATTTTAAAACGTTTACATGTACACCAATTTAAATCTGTTATTCAAAAGTTTCCATGTAATCCACCTTCGAATGAAAAGATGATTTGTATGTTCTATAATGATTTGAAATAAAAACATCATGTTGGAATTAAAATTGTTCTTATTTTACAATCCGTTGGTTGTATGCATGCTCAATTAGATAGTCTAGGATCGTATCTGCTTGCATTTCAGATTTCAGTCCAATAATAGTGTACATGTAGAATGTTTTATAAAAGCAGTGACTAACTTGCGTACTCACAACAGGAAGTTCATCATAAGTTTTGCTAAAAACAGTTGACTACTACAGTGAGACTGAAAGAGAGTTAAGAATGTTGTTTCATAACAGCAGTGTTCACCGCAGCGCCAGAAAGTTTTATCTAAAAGGTTGTATGAGATGAGACGTTTACTGCACTGTGTAGACTGTTTTATATTACTTACTTTCGTTGCTCTTACAGTGTTCCATCAGCCACGGAAAAGTATCTAAAGGTGTATGGACATATTTATCTCATTGCTTCACATTAATTGTCTTATTTTGTTGAGAAATCAGTTCTTCAGTGTAAATAGAAAGGGAACAGATCCGATAGTGCTTCACGGGTGATGACATTCAATGTCAATTGAGTAAAAATTTGAAAAAAACTCTTTGGATTTTCATTGCTACAAGATAAGTTTGCTACTTCATGCACGATTGGTGTAGGAACACCAATGACACTTGATAAACATGAACAACATCTCTACATTCAAAGTGATCTGATTTCACCAATTTCTGTTGGTGAGAAAAAAGAATACATTCTACGTGATTTCATTCATGATAAAGACGCTTCATATGGAAAAAAGGTTTAAGCCTATTTTCTACCATCCTGTTATCAAACAAACTATCCCGTCTATTTCTCTCAAAATTACAAATGGTTTACATGAGTGTATCCATGTGAAAGATATTAAATCCCTCACAACTTATGTGTTTCGGAAAACAAAGTGAAGTCATTGTAAAATTTTATTGAAACAAAAATATATATATGAAAAAGTGTTTTTACAGTCTTTGTTGAAGAAGTTTTCTGTCGGAATTTGATGATGCGATGGACTTTCTTGAGAACAATTCCCATCTCCTGATAGAATTTTAAAATTTGAAAATAAACTAAATAGTTTTCTTTAAGATCTGATGTGGAATTGTGCAAACCCATCTACATAGGTCAAACTGTGTTGGACTATTCTAAACTTGAAATGCATCAACTTTTCTATAAAATATTAAAACCATGCCCTCTAATAAAAGAGATCCAATTGCTGGGTGTTGACACCGACAGCTTCTTTTTAAATATTACCACTAACAAAAACGTAGATTTTAATGAGGTAGGAAAATCGCTAGAGAATTCCTGTTTTGATACATCAAACTATAAAACTGATCATCCTGTCTATTCCACCAAAAATTAAGCAAAACTAGGATGTTTCAAGAATGAAACTGCAGGAGAAGAAATTAAGGAAATGATTCTTCTCCGTCCTAAAATGTATTCGATGAAACTACTTATAAGAAGCTCCAGTGAGAGCATAAAGTGTGCTAAAGGCAACTCAAGATAAATAGTTAAGAACATGAAACACAAGCTCTACAAGATTGCGTACGGAAATAAGAATACAACGTTTGTCTGAATATGATAATCCTAAGGTCAAAGACAAATGAGATAAAAACTCATACATTTCGAAAACGAGCGCTTTCAGCAAGGGAGGATGAAAGGTGTTGGATAGGACACAACACATCTCTTCCACATGGACATCCTTCCACAAACATACCACTACCCAAAAGATTCAAACTCGCACTACCCATATCAGGAGACGTTTTAACATAATCATCCTCAACTCAGTATTTTAATGTTGGTTTTTGTAAATAATTGCCTTGTTTTATGTACTATTTAAAATTGTCTCCCCTGTTGAATGTTCTCAACATATATTTTCCATCTTCAACAAAGACTGTAAAAACACTTTTTCATATATATGTTTTTGTTTCAATAAAACTTTACAATGACTTCACTTTGTTTTCCGAAACACTAAAGTTGTGAGGGATTTAATATCTTTCACATGGATACACTCATGTAAACCACTTGTAATTTTGAGAGAAATAGACGGGATAGTTTGTTTGATAACAGGATGGTAGAAAATAGGCTTAAACATCTTTTCAACGATTCCATATGAAGCGTCTTTATCATGAATGAAATCACGTAGAATGTATTCTTTTTTCTCACCAACAGAAATTGGTGAAATCATATCACTTTGAATGTAGAGATGTTGTTCATGTTTATCAAGTGTCATTGGTGTTCCTACACCAATCGTGTATGAAGTAGCAAACTTACCTTGTAGCAATGAAAAACCAAAGAGTTTTTTTCAAATTTTTACTCAATTGACATTGAATGTCATCACCCGTGAAGCACTATCGGATCTGTTCCCTTTCTATTTACACTGAAGAACTGATTTCTCAACAAAATGAGACAATCAATGTGAAGCAATGAGATAAATATGTCCATACACCTTTAGATACTTTTCCGTGGCTGATGGAACACTGTAAGAGCAACGAAAGTAAGTAATATAAAACAGTCTACACAGTGCAGTAAACGTCTCATCTCATACAACCTTTTAGATAAAACTTTCTGGCGCTGCGGTGAACACTGCTGTTATGAAACAACATTCTTAACTTTCTTTCCGTCTCACTGTAGTAGTCAACTGTTTTTAGCAAAACTTATGATGAACTTCCTGTTGTGAGTACGCAAGTTAGTCACTGCTTTTATAAAACATTCTACACTATTATTGGACTGAAATCTGAAATGCAAGCAGATACGATCCTAGACTATCTAATTGAGCATGCATATAACCAACGGATTGTAAAATAAGAACAATTTTAATTCCAACATGATGTTTTTTATTTCAAACCATTATAGAACATACAAATCATCTTTTCATTCGAAGGTGGATTACATGGAAACTTTTGAATAACAGATTTAAATTGGTGTACATGTAAACGTTTTAAAATGAAGTACAATACGACCTAAATCCATAGGATAGTGAACCCTATGACAAGATTTAGCGTTTTATATGATCCATGTTAACGATATCTCTTAGTGTAGAATGTGACTCAATGAGTTTAGTCAGATAGTGTATCATCTCTCCACAATCACTGGATGACAATAGTTTTTCCAACACAAGAATCCACCGCCTTGCATAATCATGCTTTCTCTTTTCAATGAGACGGCGATACAGAGGTGATATGGGCATAGATGACTGTTCCACAATCGACAAGGATTGCATCAAAACTTTGTCATTTATATACATTGACTGTTGAAATTACTTCTTGATCACAGATGGAACAAAATAAAGTTTCCAAGGGTACATAACATGTAGAACACATAACAACATGACAACATGGCAAAAAGAGAAGGGACCGTTCCGGTTTAAAACACCCAACGCAGTTCCGTTCACATAATAATTTAAACGTCTCTCCCTCCAATTTCCTTCTGAAGTCACTTTTATTGGTATAGCTACTCGATAAATCATTTGCAAATGTCACTTTTTTCTTCTTCATTTCAGATCGCTCAAATTTTATCCTCCCAATTTCACTATCATTACATTGTAGCATGAAAAATCCTCTATCCAACTACGATCCAAATGATGATTTCTACCATGCTCATCCAGATCCATTAGTCTTTCAACTAAATAGCCAGCTTTAATATTTTCATTTACATTTGTAACACTTTCTATAGCTTTCAACGAATAACCAAGGTCTCTTGCTACAAACCATGAAGTTGGGAAACGAATGCGACGTTTCATCGTCAAACTACTTCCAATGTTGACTGTCAAGAAAGGACATTCAGTTGAATATTAATATGCTTGATGCAACTTGTACACCTTTGCAAGTGTTGATGACTCAGTGGAATCTAACATTACTCTTGTTCATTCATACGAGTAACACAATATACTTCATTGTTCAATGAGATGACTAGCAAAACTTAATAATACATCTCATATGTACATCTAACAAAGTTTATGACCAACGCGATAGACTTAGCGTTATTGAAATGTCACTGATGTTTCACTTGCCTTCATATCATCAATTTTCCACCCATCCTCTGAGTTAGACGGGCTTGGAACCGCCATGAAAGCAAATGACTTATGAACTTTAGGATTTGCGATGTGTGTCATGATCAAATGATAGCCAATAAGAGAACTCCGTTGCGATAGGGGAAAAGGAGGCACGCAGATGACTGACTCTAAGGATGATATAAATTTAATCACATCATGTTCATGGATGTAACAGAATGAATGTCTCTACTGGTTGAGTGTATAAGATAGAACACATGACATAGTTGTTGCATCTAAATTAGAGTGTCATATTCGACGAAAGCGAACTTCCGTTATCCCGGCATGTCTTGTTTTTATTTTCTTTTGGTGTTTACCTTATGATACATTACTTGTTAAGACATCGTGAACTAGTAATTTTATGTGCTATGGCATGTCTCTGTACAGCCTCTCGATTTTCATTTGAGGCATAATCAAATATACGGTATTATTATTATTATTATTATTATTATGAGATAAGCTTGGATTTCAAAGTTTAGTGAATAGGTAGTGTACTAAACTGTTTGAATCAGTGACATAGTTAGAAGAAACAGCAGTAGCATATCGAGATATAATCATACAGCATATGAAAGCAATTCATGTAAAAATTAAATAGAAGTAACTTCCCGCCGAGCA
>CAJQUW010000776.1:0-50755 GCA_907163375.1 Prostheceraeus crozeri
TTCGTGATCATGATCATATCACCGGACGATATAGGCAAACATTATGTAGGAAATGCAATCTCCGGTTAAGACTTAACAGACGGGAGCTCCCCATATTTTTCCACAATTTTAAAAATTATGATAGCCACATCGTTTGCTATAAAGCGATTGGAAGAATGAAGTCTTGGAAATTAGATGTTGTAGCAGCAAATGCTGAAAAATATATAACTTTATCCGCCAGTGTCCCTGTAAATGAATACAAAGGGAAGACAGTATACTTTAAACTAAAATTCTTAGACTCATATCCATTTCTAAGTGCATCCTTGAGTGAATTAGCCAAGGGCTTGCAAACGTATGAGCATGTAGAGACATTAAGGGTAGAATTTCCACAATTAAGTGATAATGTTTTATATCAGAAGGGAGTGTTTCCATATTCATACTTCAAAAACTTAAACACGTTGACGGAAGACTGTCTACCACCACAATTTGAATTCTATAAATGATCTTACTCGTGAGCACTGTTCCGATAGTGAATATGAACACGCTAACAAGGCGTGGATTGAATTTAATTGTAGCACATTTGGTGATTACATGCTGGCATATCTGAAGTTAGATGTTTTATTGTTGGCAGACATATTTGAAGTGTTTAGAGCATTGAGTCAACGTGAGGATGAAGTCGACCCTGTACATTTTGTCAGTCTCCCACATCTTAGCTTTACCTCAGCACTAAATTTCTCTTCCAATGATCCCCCACACTACATACAAGATGAAAATATGTACAATCTATTTGAACGAGGAATTAGAGGGGGTATGACTTTCACCAACATTCACCGAGCGCGTGCACGCATTGAAGAATTAGGAAATAATATACATGAAAGTCGACATTTGACCTACTTAGATGTTAATAACCTTTACGGTTCTTCACTCAGTAGGAATCTACCCCACTCAAATTTCAAATGGTTGAATGAAAGTGAATTAGATAATTTTTTAAATGAAGAAAATGTTCAAAATATAGATGATGATGGTGAAATCGGCTACATTTTTTATTTAGATTTAGAGTATCCTGCAGCCATTCATGATGACACTGCCGATTTCCCATTAGCTCCAGAAATGCAGATGATTGAAAAGAGAATGTTTTCACACTATATGAAAAATCTATATGAAAAAGTAAGACCAAATACACATTTTTCTTCTATCAAGAAACTTCTGCTCCATCAATTTGATAGGGAAAATTATGTAGTCCACTATTCAATTTTAAAATTTTACTTGAGCATGGGCATGAGAATCAAGAAGATTCATAGTGGCATAAAATTCACACAAAAGCCTTGGTTAAAAACATACATTGATATGAACTCTCAAAAGAGGGCTCAATCAAACACTGACTTCGAAAAGTCATTCTACAAATTGAAAAATAATTCTTTATATGGTAAAACAATGGAAAATGTAAGGAGAAGGAAAAAATTTAAACTAGTCAACAATGAGAAACAACTACTGAAATTGTCAAATCATCCTCTCTATGTTCAACACAAAATATTTGATGAAGATCTGGTTGGTATGGAAATGTACAAACCTTCAATAGTTTTAAATAAATTAATATATGTTGGTCAAGCAGTACTTGACTATAGTAAGTTGGAAATGTATCAATTATATTACAATGATCTAAAAGGATGTCCACTGATAAATAGAACGCGACTTTGTGGAGGTGATACCGATAGTTTCTTCCTATGTTTATACACATCACCATCTGTCCGTCTGGAAGATATACTTCTATACTTCGGTGAAAAGTTTGACTCTTCAAACTATGACAGTCATCACCGACTATACTCAACTACAAACAAAGCTAGATTAGGTTGTTTTAAGGATGAGTGTGCTGGAAAGTTGCTTGAGGAAATGATCCTACTAAAACCGAAAATGTATTCCATGAAATATCTAGACTCTACGAATCATAGCATCAAACGTGCAAAAGGAATTCAGAGAGCAGCAGTTAAAAAATTGAAACATGATGACTATAGGAGTGTCTATTATAGTGAGAATGATACAACTGAAGACATGACAATTATAAATTCAAAAAATCACATAGTTAGCACAAAATCATTTAGGAAGCGAGGTCTTTCACTTTGGGAGGATAAGCGCTGTTGGCTGGATAAAAATTTATCATTACCATATGGACACTATAGCCTAGGTCTTCCCCCACCGTCGAAGAGAAGGAGATGCCTTCCTGTCACAGGTGATGTAGAATAAGTCTAAATAAAAAACAATATAATATTCCACTTGTAATAGATCTTGCGATTGCTGCATCTTCCGACATGTAGCAACACTTACTAATACATAAGTAGTCTTACTAAAATTGAAATTTCTACATCTTTCCGATATGTAGAAATGATTACTAATAAATAGGTAGTCCTAATGTGAATGAATATGTGAAGAATTTGTACTCAACATCATTCCGATATGTTGAGCTAATAAAATAACAAACTTTAGGCAAACATTAAACTTAAATTTGAAACATAGCTTTCGGAACATGCCTCATTATATTAGAACATGGAAACTTAGTGACGTTCAAAACGTTCACATAACAAATTCTAAAAGAATAGCATTTCGTCATTCAATAGCAAATAGTGATCGAAAACATCGTGGCGTTTGCATTAGTATTGACTCATTGCCTTCACTGAAAGACTTTGCGGATCTCATTGACAACCATAAGATTCGGATCAAGATTCCTCTCGATGACAAGGTATGGATAAAGTGTGATTCATCAGTCAAACTATACGTCTGTTCACCAAAACGTGAAGATGTTGAATATCGATTTTTTCGTTTCAGTGACGTCACATGGGAAACCTTTACAAGGGAGATACTACCACAGATAACGTCATTCATTAAAGATGGAGGACATCAAACGGTTGGAAGTTGTAAATCGGATGTTAACTACAAAAGCAAAGTCAAAACTCAATCTACAAGAGATCGAGAGGAATATACCCAACCGAAAACAATGGTTACTGATAAAACGCAAATTGAAGCCGACAACGAGCTTACATCTTGGAAGACCCTCAATGTTAACATGGAGGATTCAGAGGAAGGATAGATCTCTCACTATCCTATTCTTTCCAAATGGAACAATCCAATGTATTGGAAGGGGCATGGAGGGTGATCTCTCATATTTACACTTAACTTTGGAACATTTACTTGGTGATTCATTATCTGATTGGAAAGTGAAGACAATGACCGTGTTATGTGAATTACACTATCACTATGATTTCCGTAAAGTTACATCATCACATAATCTAACTTATGAAGTGGAGTTATTTCCAGCAGCTCAATTGACTAACTGGCATCCATATCATGTTCATGTGTTCCATAATGGAAAGATTGTGATAACCGGCATTAAAGACATAAGTGATGTGCCTCCCATCATATGTGATTTGAAAAAAATGTTTCATGAAAACCAAATTGTAGATTTTGTATATATGTGGATAGATAATGAAATGTGAACCTGTTTTTTGTATATATGTGAATAGATAATGAAATATGAGCATGTTTTTGTTTTCCTTATAAACCCTTGTTTTGGAAAAAAGAGAGCAAGTTAATGATACAACATAAAACTTTATTTCAAAACTGTTTCAACATATTTAGTAAGAATTACATCATTTTTATCACAGTTTTTTGAAAATAGTTCTAAAGCACTTTTACAGTTATTTTTCAATGGTCTCTCGTTGACAAAATAGAGTACATAGCCACCGCACATTAGAGATGTATTACTTTGAAGTGGGAACGATGTCACTTTCCTAACAGTCCAGGAAAACCTGTTCATCCATAATGCGATATCATGTAAACGAGGTTGATTAAGAGAGTCAAAATATTCGGCAACTTTATAACGATTGATGTATACAGCAATCCAATGTTTTCCGGGAAGATTGTTGGTATCCGTATTGATGATAAGTGAACAAGGATAGAAAGGAATTGAATCAGGTAATTATCTCTAGAAAAGACATTGAGAAATATTGTCTTGGAGTAGGGATGAGCTTTCCTCATTTTCCTCAAGATTTCTATGTTGCTTAAGTTACTCATCTCTGATAGCTGACAGTCACGTCTCTCATTCTTGTTATCTCAACTTTGCTATCATAGATAGCATAAATGAGACAAGTAATTGTTTTCTTCAAAGGTGACTCAAATGATACCTCCAGTCGTAGATTTCCAGGCTTTGTAACTCCTACGCTTTCACCACCTAGATCTGCATCTGCTGTGAGGTTGTACATAATGAAGAAGTAGCCATTCTTGTACATATCCATTGTAATTCCATTTGAATCGTCTGTATTAAACATGTTGAGGGCGGTGAAAATAGAACCATATTCACGTGCGAATTTACCATCTTTGAAATTAGGCTCATATGCTTTGCAAGATACAAATTTCCCATCCTGATAGAGTGCTAGTTTGCTAACATTAAAGTGTTGGAAATTGAATGGATTCTTTTCAAAAGCACCAATGAATGCCTCATTTTCCACAAATGTGATATACACCGCCTTTGGCATTGCAGTGGGAAAAAGATTTGGGTAGGCATGTGAGGATGATCCCGCACCAATTGTGAAGTTTGTCAACACACTGTGATTAACTGGATATATTGCATTGTTTTTCCTCAATCCTGTCGCATGCTCGTTGATGACTGACGGGTTCATTGTTACTCGCCTTACATTGAGCACGGCATTACTTATGTTGACTTGATAGTTTGTAGCTCCAAAAGCCATTAACGCGAACTCAGGATTTGCACGAATAAATTTTATTTGCATTTTAACCTGTGATAGCAGATATCTAGATTGACGAAGGAAATCAAGATAGACGGGTCCTTTCAAGTATAATTCCTTTGAATCCGCTGTTAAATCCATTCGTCTTTTCAACCCTGTATTTGAGACATCATCAAATTTCCCTTGCTGATCATCATACCACCCAGAAACTTGCAAGTGTGACTGTTTAGCTTGCTTTTGAAATTGAGTCATTGTATGTATATATGCTCCATATGGATATGCTCGATCCCCTCCTTCAATCTGTTTGTCATTCAATATTAGATACACATCTGAGAACAGACTGGCAATAGGAAGATTTGCTAACCCCACTTTATCCTTGGATGAATCGATATTTGTACCATCAGTCTTCTTAATTTGTATACACAACTCTAAATCAATGGATTGACAGTCAATATAATCTTGAGGATTGGCAGGTATATCAAACTGAATAGGCTGCTGGTTACCATCGATATTTGTTGTGGGGACTATGTCTACAATTGTTGAGGAGATGATGTCTGTCTGATGAGGGGGAGAATCGAAGAAACACAAAGCCGAATTGATACTCTGCATCGTATTAGCTCTACAAATATGTTGTCTTCCTTCGTTTTGACTTGTTTCTAGTAGCTGTGGAATTTCGTTTGCGCTTTCTTGTTTTCACTCGACGTCTAGATTTAGAACGTGCTGCTCTAGTCGGCTTTTTACTTTTCCTGCGTCTTTGCTTAGTAACTCGGCCTGATCCAACTTGTCTTGACTTCCTACGCTTCTTCCGAACTGTACGTCTCGTCTTTGTTAAATCATCTAATGCGTCTATGGCAGATTGCTGCGCGCGCATTTTCATAGATTCACCGATATCCTCACCTTGAAGCGCATCAGCTGCAACATTTGCACCAAAATCTAAAGCCCTGCTTCCAACACGCTTCATGATTGGTACGCCATACTTTTTGAGTGTTGGAAGAACCATACGTCTTAGTGCACCAAATATGCCTCCTCCAACTTGTCGTCTACCTCCAACAAACACGGGATAACCGCTCTGATATGATGGTCTACTGTAAATGCCTGTCATTATGACTATTGAATAACTATGGAAGTCACAATAGCGTAAAGCCTTATTCTCGTGACCTAATATGTAGGTCAAAACAGTAACACCACCACAGAACGGTACTACTTCTCCTGCATCATCATGAATTGATATGTCAATTCTATTGATGAAATTTCGGCTGATTGGTAGATACATTGTGTTAAAAAATTCTCGATTGATTAGTTGCTTCCTTACGGATGAGAGAGGAAATGTGCGCAGAAGTGGGGCCTCAATGTCGCCAACCCTTGTATATTCAATAATGTTACAATAGACGTATAAGTTACTTATATCACGCTCTAGTGATGGGGCTGTATCGCCTATTGATGTACCTTCATAAATAGTTGATTTTGAGAATCCCAATGTGGTCGTTAACACGCTATCCAGCTTGATAAGAGAGTTCTTCCCTACCTTTAGAATCATGCGTTTCTTATGTGGGTCATAAGAAAAGTGATATTCATCTGCATCAAGGTAATCTACACCAAACTCATTTAACTTTGTACACAATTCAGATGGCGTTTTCAAGCTTTCAATGTTCAAATTAACTCTTTTTACAAGTTCACTGGAAGTAGACAATTCATCCCCCGATATGTCTTCGCTGTATACGTGGATATCCCATGAAGCATTTGTTGATGCTTTGAGTTTAGAAGAGGACAATTGAACCTTGAATGTATCATTTAATTCTGTCAACCAAGGTGCGCTTTCAAGGCCCTTAAACATCCCAATCATTTCAGATCCAAATTCAATAACAGCGGACTCAGACTTTTCCAATGGTGTCTTTTTAGTAAAAACAATAAATTCTGCCTCCGTTTCAACAGTAAATAAAGTTACTTTCTCTTTCTTATATTCACAAGTCATTAACGTTTCTGGCACTGATCCTTGAAACTTTCTTGCAAAGTCTTCAACACTTCTAATGACCTCAAATTTATTTTTTACTCGGATGCTCCTTTTTTGTAATGCATACAATGGCACAATTCTACATTTAAAATCAGTGACTTTCCTCTCCGAATTCCACCCACGTCCATTGTACCAATACCTTGATGAGAAAGTTGTTCTGGAATACCCAAAAGTATGACTCAAATCCTTACCTAATACAAGAAGAACATGCTTCCCTTCCTTCATCAATTTTGTTGACCCCTTTATGACTGGTTTGTAGAATTTATTCAAAGTCAGCTTGAAGAGATCATTTATTCGTTCAAACATTCTACCGATTTCCTTTTCTGTATCTTGCAAGCTCATTGTGGGAACCTTAGAATCAAAAGTTGACGTTGCAAATGCCTTTTGAATTTTAATCACGTTTTGAACAGATGGTAAAGATGTTGAAAAAGGATGTAAAGTTAGATGATGAAAAGCCCATGTACCATGTAGACTATTTTGAAATATGCGAAAGCAATCATCCTTCTCTCGCACTTCTTTATGTAATTCAAAATAGTTGTTCTTTAGCAAACTGATATCGTTGTAATAAGTAATTTCAGTTAGAGCAACTTCATGGGGTCCATGCAGAGTAATTGGATTAGCGAATTCAACAGAGTATAGAGATGGTTTGTTACTTGGGAATATCTTGGGGTTGCTATTGCTTGGAAGAATGATATTGAAGTTAGTACACATGTTAAAGTCATATATGGAAGAAGTCACATGCTATATTAGCTTAAAAGTTACGAGTGTCTCCCATCTCCACATTTTGTAGATCCTGGTGCGTTATCCAGCTATTGAATGAATCAGGATATCCTTTCCATTTAACTAGATATTTCCTTTGATTGCCATGACCTTTCCTCCTAATTATTTTATCAATCATATACGCCTCTTCACTTCTGTCTACTACTTGCAATTCATAAGAGTAAAATTTTCCTTCAATTGGATTGCCATGGTAATCTATTAATTTATACATGGTGGGTCTAAATTTTGTATTTACTTCATCCACAAAAAACTCTTCTTCAGTCCAATTAGGTAGATACCCCTTCTCAAATGTAGACTTAACCATTGAAATCCGAACTCTATCACCAACATTAATTTTCTTTTCATTGGAAATGTTTTTCGCTTTCTTATCATACAATCGAAGCCATACATCCATCGCATTATCTGGGGTAACATCAACTGGTTTCATCTTAATGATTCGATGGTAGCTTTCATTGTAATTCTTAACAAATTTCTGCAGCTCACCTACCCAAACATGTGTATTTTTTGCAGTGAAATAGCGCCATATTTTTGTCTTCAGTGTGCGATTGAACCTCTCAACCATGGCAGCTTTATAAGCACTTTTGACACTAAACAATTCCACATTATGACTTTTAAGGAGACTTCGAACATGAGAGTTTTCGAATTCCTTCCCTTGATCGGTCTGTATTCTTTGCGGAACACGCCCCTCATCGAAAATGCTCTGAAAAGCCGCTTCAACTTCTGGTCCTCGTTTAGATTTCAGCGCACGTGCCCAAGCATAGCGAGATAAAATATCTATTACGGTTAAGATGTATTTATAGCCATCATTGTACTGTGATATCTGTTGCATGTCAGCCAAGTCCGCTTGCCATTGACTATCTATATTGTTAACAACATATTTTCTTGTTGGAAACCGCTTTCTCGCATTTTTGTGAAGAGTGTAAGTCGGTTGACTCCTCAACCACTTCTTGACTTTCTCTATTCCCACACCTGCTGCACGAGCTAGAACCTCCGGACGACTGAAACTTGCGGGATGATTTAAGTCGTAATAAATCTTTCTGAGTTTCACTGCTGTACTCATCGTCTTTGTTCTGATTTGCACGCGTATTACTCGCACAGCAACTGCTAACACAATTGATATCAACCTCTATGCCCTCTTCTCCTTTGCCTTCGAGCGCAGATTTCAAACAACAGCAAAATTTTTGTAACGACATAATATGAGAGAGGCAAGGCTTAATTCATATTTGCTTAATATTTACTATACTCCTTCGCAACACGCATTGAGCGTCTAGTAGCTCTTTTTGGTTGAAGATCATCTGGATCATAAAGCTCTCGCTTGACCGCCATCGTGGGTGTTTTACTCTTTGATCCATCTTGTAAGTGACCCTTATCCAATTCATTCACAGTCGGTCCTCCAATAATATTGTGAGGTACATTTTGATCAGATAAAATTTTCTGAAAATATGTCCACCCTTGTGGTGCACCTAGTTTTCGCCTTACATCTCTGACAGCATATTGTAGAAGGTCATCTATGTGACTATTTCTAATAACATCACCAGTTGTTTCATCTATTATCTCCCCTCTCTCATTGAACTTCACATGTGGATCAATGAAGTCAAATAATCGCTCAGCGCGCACACGATATGGTCGAAGTGTTGACAAGGTTATAAATCGTCGCAACTTGTCACGAATCTGTCGCCTCTCGTCAATGTTTTCAGCTGCTAACTGCATTCGTCGATAGGGATCCTTAATCTTCTGAATTTCCATATCCTTTTGTGTTAGTTCCTTAAGTTGATTCGTAATAGGTTGATCTATATTTTTGACTTCCTGTGCACTTTGTAATGTAGTCAATTGTACATACTCCTCTTGAGGAATGACTACCATCTTTGAATACGACATGTTTGAAAATAATAAGGCAACAAAGTACATTGCTTAAAACTAACTGTGAACCGAGAAAACTGTCATTGGTTCAGCGGAATTAGGTATGATATTTGTTCGAAATCGAAGTCGTTCCGGACATTCCTGGGTTAGATCAATAAATAGATAACCATGTGGTTTCTTTGTTACATCTTCATATATTTTTGAAAGTACTTTAGGTTGTTGAGGTAATATCTGTCTACTCAGATGATGTATCTGACTGCTATCTCTTGGATTTTTAAATATTGCCAAATAATGTGTATTCAAACTTCTAGTTCTTTGCTCTTTCCCTCCATCGAAGATGTTTTTGGGTGATGTAGATAATAAAAGCTTCCCTATGATGTGCAGTTTGAATGAACATTTCAGTTACATCCTTTGAAGATTTGCTTTCTCGTAATAGATCATCTAATACTAGTAAGTCACCTGCTTTGATATCCTCAGTTGATGGCAACCCTTGCTTCACCTCATAACCTTTCTGGCGAAGTGCAGAATGTAGTTGTGGTTGAAATATTCCATAATATCATTTGACTCTCTTAATTTCCTTGTTAAACATTTCATTTCTATATTGTAGCAATTCAGTTACAAATGTAGTTTTACCGGACTGACTTGGTCCAGCGACACACATTGTGCGATCAGTGAATAGACGAAAATCTGTCATCTTATAATTCCATTAACATTAAACTCATCATCCCGCTAATTTTGCTTAGAACAACAAAACAGACACATGTTCCAGATCAAGTTTATTTACATTCAGAATAGAAACTTTCAAGTTACATTTACAAATTTTATAATTTACAAATTAAAACATTTGTGTTTCCTCATCACAATTAGGATTATAGAAAGTTTTCAAGTCGGCATCTTGGCGCTTCAACTTCAATTTAGGATTCCCATCTTTAGATTTCCGACCTCGCTTTTTGCTCTCTTCCTTCCCATCACTTGAAGCAGTCTTATCAATGTTAATTAAACATTTATCAATTGGTAGTGGTTCATAGACTAGTTGAAGAACCTTCATTTGTAAAGATGCGACTTTACCAGTCGAACCATGTGAGCCAATATAAAGTCCTGTAACGTGAACTAAGCCCATATAGCGGCCCCGTTTGAGATCCTCACATTCCATCGCGTTTGTAAAAAGATCGAATGCTTGAAAATGATCAGATAGTTTTAAAAACAGTGTATCGAATTCCGGCAATTCCTTATAACCAACTCCTTCCTCTAATGCCTTTCTCCAATGAGTGGGAGCACTTTCAGGCAGCTCAACACATTCTTTCGCGAAAGAGTCAATAGTTTTAAGAATCACCTGTTGCCATTTTGGAAAAGTCACTCGCATTTGTCTCATATTGCTATACCCTGATGTAGACATACCATTACTGTGGAAGAATGGAACTTGAAGATGAAAGCCATCATCACCATAATTCAAGGTTTGAAAGTAGAACGTATTTCCAATCCCTTGCACCTTTCGTGTCGGACGAAGCTTCAAGAGATCTTGCTCAAAAGCGTCACCTTCCTCTCTAATTGTATACATTTTCTGAGTCATGTTTCAACAAGTACTAATTCGGAGCTTTCAACCAGCGCAAATGAATTGTCACTTGAAAGTGGTAAAATATCATTAAAGCGTCTTCCTTATATACACCTATATATGACTCATCAATCAAAGTGATGACGTGTCACTTTATGATTCGCTAACCTTATATTAACATTGCAGCAGTTGCTGCAATCCTTCCAAGCGGACTATTGATTACACCATTAATACTGTTTCCAATATCATTTAACATACTTAGAAACCCACCACCACCGCGCTGAATTAAGTTTCGCCTTTTCTTATCACTACTCCTTGGATTTGAAAACTTTTTTATGCTATTCAAAGAGCCAGCATTCAACAGAGGCTTGTAAATAGGTAGACATTTGTGTATTGCAAAAGCTAAATCACGAATGAAATCATCACTTGAATTTTGAATCAATTTACACTTCTTCTTATTATCATGTATCCTGTTTAACTTTCGCAACGCCTTTTTAAACTGACTTGAAGGTTTGAAGGACCGTTTCGATTGACGAGAAGATGCCTTCCGTTTTACAGACATTTTTATTCTAATATGGAATAGATAATACAATTGCAATTTTTGCTTAGTACTTACAACATTATATACAAAAGTTTACAAGCATTCACACAGAGTTTGTTGCTGGTACGTATAAAATTACATAAAACACTTAGCAAGTTGTAGAGGGAAACTGATATACACTCACATCGGCTAGAGTCTCATTTGTAGCAGTTATGAGCTGCTCAATGTCTTTCATTAGATGTTTTGAAATAGGACAGCACATACAGCAAGGCTTTAAATGGAAAGTCTTTAAAATATTGGCATAGTATGCCCGCAAACTGATCACCTCAGAATGTCCTTGAGCAGCCACATTGATGCTTACTGATGGCGGTCCACTGAACAAGTCCAGTTTGCACTTCTCACCCTTCTCATCATAGTAGCTGGAGGTGATAATGTCATGGAGACATGTGTTGAGTTTCCGTTGGATACTGCTGCACCAACAGCGAGAGTATTCCGGTACAATCTCCGTTTGAGATAGTGGGCGAAATACTTCGTTGAGCCAGAATCTTGCAACTCGTGTAAGAGCGTTGTTCACGACTCTCATCAACATTCTCTGCACCACAACGTCCTCTCCGCAGCGGAAATACTTCACTATTTCCTCCATCAGATCCACCAAATCCGCTTTATAGCCAGTTATATTCACGGCAGAATAAAATATATTGCCCGTGAAGAGTTGACTTCGGTAAATTATTGAAATGGGAATGTTGGTAGTGAACGACATGCTGATTGACATTGTATTAGCCTCAAATTATGCTTGAAATAGAACGGTACAATGTCCTCCTTATATAGAAAAGTCACACAAAGACACAATAGTGACCAATCACAGACCTGCATGATGACTCATCATGCACGATATACAGTGACTGTTGAAGATATTTCTTCATCGCAAAGGGGACAAGATGAAGTTTCAAAGGGTACATAACATGTAGAACACATAACGCTATGAGAACATGGCAAAAAGAGAAGGGATCGTTCCTGTTTAAAACATTTAACGCAGTTCCGTTCACATAATAATTTAAATGTCTCTTGTTCTAATTTCCTTCTGAAGTCACTTTTATTGGGAGAACTTTTTATTAAAACACTGTCAGATGTCTCCTTCTTTCCATATCGTTCCAATTTGATCCTCCTAATTTCACTATCATTGCAGTGTAGCATGGAGAAATCCTCTATCCACCTACGATCCAAATTGTGATTCATAGCATGCTCATCTAGATCCATTAGTCGATCAACTAAATCACCAGCGTTGATATTTTCACTGAGATTTGTTACAGTTTCTATGGCTTTGAACGAATATCCAAGGTCTCTTGCGACAACCCACGACGTTGGGATACTAGTCATCATTATGTATGTCATCAAAAACTATCTCATATTTATAGCATAGTTTGTCTACGTAAAAGGAAAATCAATGTGTCATCTTGATTACAATGGTTGCAATAGTCACAATAGTCGCAATTGAGCAAACCCATTCAAAATCAAACAACGGACGTCTATCGGTACGTACCCAAGTGCTCAGAACCAAACCACATAAGTTCGATCATAGACGTTCCGAAACACAGTGTACCAAACACATGTACCTATCCAGTAAAACAGATCTCATACAAGTTCCTATTGATAACACTGAATTATACATGTACCTATCCATGTGCCTATCGATAACTAAAGTATACATGTACCTATCCATGTACCTATCCATGTACCTATCCATGTTCCTATTGACAACACTAAACTTTACATGTACCTATCCATGTACCTATTGATAACACTAAACTTTACATGTACCTATCCGTGGCAAGTAGGGCACAGTTTTCACTACTTCTACCTAATATATCTGCTCTATGACTATAACCTTTCAATACACTGCATGTTTGATAATGTCATTGAACAGCAGCCTGCATCATCAGCAATTAGATTGATCGCGCGAGAGGAAATTCCTGACTACAGCTATTTTCTTTTTCAAGAAAAATTAAATGACTGCATCAAAGTCTTTAAAGACAGTGGTCTAAATCAGTCCTCGGCGGACGAAACATCGGACGCTTCTTGAACTTTTTATTTGTCCTATAAAACAGCAACGTCGCCATAGCAGGCAGTGCCTCTTCATTTTTTCTCGAAAACTGGTTGGAAATTGGGTTGACCACTAAAGAATTCGGGTCATGATTCGGGTCGTCTCAACTAATACTAATTCGAAAAACATGTCCCAATGAAAATGGTGCACGAAATTCAAATTCGCGTATGCTGATGCTCATTAATTGTTCACTCCGCTCACTGTTCAGATGTTCTGCGTGTGAGTGCAGCGCATAAGAAGCCACACTATAATGACACGACTTCATTTTTCTTTTTTCCACACAATTGGTTCAAAAGAAGAGGAGCAGAACAAAAGAATTGAACTTCGTTCCAAATTGCAATTTTTCCAAATTGCTCTCTTCAAATAAGTTAATGCTTTAATGTAGGCTACTATTCTTAATAATGTCATATTTGTTAGTAGTAGAATATCATTGTATTACTTTTAAACAGCACAAAATCTAGTAAAGTCGTCCATGAATTGCAGTTTAGAATCGAAAAATTGTCATTCTCTACACAGTTACAATTGAATAGACGAATAGAATATGTAGAGACGGTTAATGTTTCTATTGGCCAGTCATGGAAGTTATAAAATGGTTAATTACAAAAACTATTGCCACTGCCTTTCAGAGGAATTTAAAGCGAGATTTTTTACTCAGCGTTTCAAGATTCTTTAACGAGAGTTTACTTGATCTGAAGCCCTTTACATTCAAAACACGTTTAATGGAGTAAATGGTTGTGCTGGTCAAGTTATACTAGCCTACCCTTTTATCCTAGTTTACTTGAACACCGTTCACCCTTCGTGTTGTCTAATTTTTTATTTTATTGTTGTTGTTTTGACAATTTCTGTACATTTCTCTTTGATTAGATTGATTTGATTACTTTGTGTATACTGTATTCCATGATAGATAATTTTATGCATATTTCTATATCGTAATTTTCTATGTCTATATCCTCATATTAATCATTTTGAAATTTAGTTTAACTGATATGAATAAATTTATTTTATTTATTTTTTTAATATATACATATATTTATTTTGTCACTTTCGTTAAAGAATCTCGAAACGTTGCGTAAATAATCTCACTTTTAATCCCTGCGAAAGTCAGTGGCAATATATTTATAAGAATAGCCTAAGTTGTACTAGAGGTCAACATGCAAGATTGAAAAAAGCAACCGCTGTGGACCCACAACTATAGCGGATATCGAATAGGCGACAGGCCATCGCATCCAAAGACGATGTAGTATTCAAAGACTAATAATTACTTCCTGTCTCTGTAAAGCTTTTAGAAACAGCTAATCTATTCTCAATGAAGATATTATCGAACTCTTACTGTTACAACAATCCATCGATCGTTTATGTGATACCAAACATTCAGACTATAACCAATCAGAATTTTACTTGCATGTATTTTATCATAAATGTCATGGGCTCATGAGCAGACTCGAATGTTATTGTCTGCACTTGTGTCATACTAATGCCATTTATACACATTTGTGTCATACGCACCATGCAGAAGTCATTTTAATAAAATTCCTCTCTTGAGTTCGTTGCATGGACGTGTAACAGTTTCTCTCAGTGATTCGCAATAGGCCATGCATTGGTTTTGAAAAATGCTCAGAATTAAACTGCTTAATCGCCCGGAAATGATATTGAATCACAACATTGAAAAACAAAGTGTCAACTATAGACTGGGTGAAAATTTAGGGCATCCTTGAGAATGTTACAGCCAACTTAAGGAAATCTGTGTGATGGGGCTTATTTATTTTATTAATTAACAGGATCGACTCCTTGCAGCAATTCTTTGCTGCATTTGAGACGGCGAGCGGATAACCTAAAATTTAATAAGGTGCGTGCTTGAGAGAATTTAACTCATTCCAATGGTAACAGATTTTACAAAATCTAGACATGACATCAATCGATCGTTTCCAGGTCTGTCACAGCAGCTGCCGAAGTTTTCGGCTGTCTACCTCATAGAGCTAGCCTATGCCTGTCACAGATAATAATCAGAGTTCAACGAGCCGATGTCAAAATTTTCAAAGCTGTCTGGTGCTCGCTGGGATAAATTTAGGAAATTTATTTGTCCAATAGACACAAAATCAAGAAAAGCAGTTGCTTCTCGACCACTATTTTCACTATTTCTCAACCGAGGGTGTAGATCAATATTTGATTATTCTATTTACATCGTGTTTGCAGAGAGCAGCGTTCATTAATTGCAAGCGAACTAAATTAGGCGATATGTCAGTCGTGTGTTAAAGTATTTAAAGAATGTTCGTCGAAATTTCACTTAATATGCTAATTGCGTACCTCCTAGTTGGGAGATGTGAACTAGGCCTGATGATGAAATGTCAGCTGTTCAGGTGAGTATAGTAAATAGACCTATACTATAGACTTAATATGTCGTGGGAAGTTTGCACTAATGCACTTTCAGAATTGCTGACATGCTACCTGTGTGTCAATATAATTAGATATTATTGCTATGAAAGTGATTAGCCTATTCTCCAGCAAGTGCCATGCTGTATTTAAATTTTTGTTATACCATGGCCGACAAGCAGAGGAGCAAGTTTCAGCATCCTAGACAAAACTATTTTTTGCAAAATTCGCCATTGTGTGTAATGTATGACAATTTTCTTCATAGAATTTGTTTCTCAAGTTAAAATGGCCGAATTAATTAACTTAGAAAAGGCTGGAAATGCCAAAATGTTAAAAATGCTGCAAAATCCGGCATTTAATGAAGACGCCGACCGCCATCCTAAATGGTTCTAACCATTTAGAATGTGTATGCACTAATGAACCACATGCTACTAGCCTATACATACTAGTACTTCACTTTTCCTGCTGTCCTTTATCAAGTTGTGATTGACGTATGATGCTTTTACTTGATGCTGGCAAAATTTACGCTGAATAAATTTAATCGATTTGTAACTTCTGACTACCAATTGTGATTTGACTCAATGCATTCTCTCTCTCTCTTCTCTCTCTCTCTTGTGTTATGAGCATAGCCTACATGTATATGAGGGATACCCTATAGTAATGAATGTCAGCAATGACTCCTCCATAAATATAGGCTACATGAAATCAATATTGTTCCATGTAAGACTTTCAGACTTTCACAGCATTGCGCAAGGTTAAGGCTCGATTTCCGAATGCCTTACGTTTTCTTTCAAATAATACAGTCGGTTTGATAGAAACATAAATTATCACTATTTTACTTTCAATATGAAATTCAGTTGCTTGAAGCTAATTATCAGCACGGTCATTATCAAGTCATGGCAAACATTCATAAAACTGAAGATTTCCGGTAATCAAACTTTCGATTCCTTTCCGTTACGCAATCGTAGCATAAGTAACCTTATGATGAGATTTCCATTACTTCCTTCATCTCATGTCGATCTTACATCATTTCCGCAAATTGCTTCTTTGAACTCACACTACAAGAATCGTCAAGAGAAATCAATTTCTCTTCACACAGGCTCATCGAAGACGTTCTCGATCAAGCTAATAACTCTCGATTGTCAAGGAGACTCTCAAAATTCCTCATCAAAAACTGATGAATATGTATGCAACTTGAATTATCAAGACTATAAGATGAGTTGAACGATCAAACAGAACATTTCGCATAGAGTGACTGAGAATTGGCACCATATGTTCATCAAACCTTAACTCTGACTTTACCTGATCAGCTGATCGAATTTGAGCGGTCAAACAAACTAGCTGAGACCTTACCTGGATGAAAAATGAAGTTCTCTCGATAAAGCGATGAAATTATGGCTTTCTTGCAGATCTGTACAGTATCTAGAATATTTTACATAAGATCCGAAGGTTGTCCATTCAACCAGTTAAATTTACGTATAGCAGGACGTAAGCAATGAATTGCATTATATTAGGCCTATAAATGGACGAGTAAGATCTACATCATCAATATCTTACATCAATTTGAAACCAATTTGGAAAAGTTGGAGAATTAATTCAGAATTTATCGAATTGGACCCTAGAATGGAAATCTCTAATGTAAGAAGGTGCAAAATGCAGATTTTTGGGTTCAAAATCGATTTACCTTTGCCAAGCACTTCAATGTGACAGAAAGAAGTAATACTTCAATGCATAAGTAATATTCATCGAAAGTACAACTAATTTCATCGAAAATACGTTGCTAAAAAAGGAACTTTGAAATATTGCTCGTCAAAAAGAGAGTGAGTGCTTTTTATTACAGCAGAAGCTTAAATAACTACTCGCAAAAATAAAAGCTAGCGTATTCTTCGAGGTTGCTAACGACATTCATGACTTGTATCTTCTGAATAATGAAAATTGAAATATATTGAATTTTTCAAATTGTTGTTCATTTGAAGAGTGACCATTTCAACTGCCATATGATATTTTAGTAGTATTAAAATATTACAACTCCTTCAGAACGAGATTTGCGGCTTATACTAACAATAAGAAGCAAGCATTTCTAACATTCTAAGTCTCTTAATTTGAAGGCAATTTAAGCTTGAATTATTTCATGCTGCCTCATAGCAGGGAGCTGTTTTTTAAAATCTCGCCAAATATATTTTATGTTTCACCGAAAATCTTCTTGATCAAAAAAATTCAGAAAATTCTCATGAAGACGACTCAAAAAATTTCATCTACCTTTTCTCCAAGCGGTAAATCCAAAGTGTTTGGGTAAATCGCTAAAAACAAAATTGAGTGTGGTGGTGCTGGAGATCTGCAAAGGCTCTCTCATGTCACGCACTCCTAAAGAAAAACGCTTCCACTGTATAGCAGACGGAAGCATCTAATTATGAGCATAATGAGCATAATTATGAAATGACGCTATGTCAATTTCTTATGAAATGGAGGCATGGGTAGGCCGCAGTTTGCGACATGCATAGATACCTTGCTGTATACATAATCCATGGAGATAGCTAGCTCGATGTTGGCACTTCGCTATGGCTGGAATTTCTGGAATTCACAAGACCTTCTGATCGGCATATAGACCTCCAGCAGTATACAGCAGTTTTAATGATTTATAAATTCATTCATCATCCATCTTTATAAAACATTCAAGAGATAAGTGACGAAAATCTATAAGCGAAGTGAAAGTTGGTTCTTCAATAATATCTACAAACGAATTGCAGAAGTGGGCTTGTCACAGGTGAGACTTCAAGACCCTTTTACAATACTAGAATAAAATGTATATGTACATGTATATCATAGACATCACTCATGAATTAAAGTTGCGATCATGCAAAAGTGCTATAGAGCGCGTTTAAATGAGATGGCGGAATCGCTGTTCTGTATGAAAAAGTTGAGAGAGTTCCATGCAGTTGGTGTTGTAAAGATAAATCTCAGTCACCAATTGTTTTTCGAGCGGTGAGGGGCACATTCATTGAAGAACTTTTCAATTAAATGTATACTTTGTTGCAAGGGAGAGCTCACTGAGATCGTTTACATTCCACAGACCGAATTGGAATGAAGTTTTCATTAATTATTTGATCATGAATTCATCTAGCGCTTTATCAATGCAGATCGGATTGGATTCTTTTTTCATGATGGCATTCGAAATAATTACTCATTTATTGAACAAAAGTTTAAAGAATGGTAATTGAAGCAGGAATTGTTTATGAAACATTTGATCAATTTAGCAAGATACTATTGCACCTCCATATGCGATAAGTAGAATTATTTGATATGAAGAGTTAAAATGAGAAGCACATGGTAGCACTTTTTGCAAATAGTAGGACTAAATCGCAGCACATCTCGGTTCGACTATTCAATGGTTAAGATTTCACGTTAGCCTAATTCATACATTGAGAAATTTGACTTGTTGATTGAACGTGAAATTTTCTCTTTTGTTAAATGTACCTGCATTAAAGATACAGAGGAATTAAAAGAATATAAAATAATCGGCACCAGACAGCGCTTGACAGACAAGCAGTTTCTCCAATTATAATGAGTTTACAATAGGGGCCAACTGCTCTGTTGATAAGGAAGCACCAGTCAATATTTAGAAAATTAGTTAGATGTCTTACATTCGATATAAATTCTCTCTCGAAAGTAACAGTCATGGAAATTTATCTACAGTTAAAATTTTGCACTGTAAAAGCTGACTGATTGCCCTACTGCTACTCTTGCCCTAACTGCGAGATGAGCAAAATACTGCGAAGGCGTGCAAGCTTCTATCGACAGAACAACAAAGTATAGTTGATTTTGTAGCTAAGACAGAATTGAATTACGAACACATGCTGCACCCTTTAGATTAGGAAATAGGTTTGTTAAGCGGTTTAGTACAGCAGCTAAGACTAGACTTCGTATGGAAAGATAATTTGTAATTATTATTATGATACTTTAATTGTCTCCAGTTTTTTGTTTCCAACATTGCTAAGAAGATTTCCACCAACGCAGACACTTTTCATGATAGATCCATGAGAATCCGCAGATCCGCAAGAATACTATAGGGACACTGATTTTGCACTTTGATTTTCTGCCTGTTTTATCATTCAAATGACAAATGATAGCAAAGAGGGTAATTCTCTATCAGTGTCCCATTCAAAACACACAGCGACAAACTCGATTGCGTGCCATAAGACAGTTAGGACGGGAGCTACTGATGATTTCGTCCTAAATTCGCGTACAAATAGATTACTAGCATGGATTTGCAGACATTGAAACGCTGAATACAAAAATCAAATTCTTAAGTGTCACAGCCAGTCGCCTTCGGTTATAGGCAAGGCTAAAGGATTACCATTGGAATCCATTGGAAAATTCAAGAGATATCTATAGATAGTGAAACACTTGACAATTTTATCAGAGTGCCATGAAATTTGAAATATGATTCAGTTCAGAACATGAACTTTGATATAAAAGTTGAAGTGAGTCACATGTTTCAGCATTTGATGTCTGAGAACCTCTACAAAATGAGTAAAATCTCCAAAATTAAGTCAAAACATGAGATCTACTCATTTTGCAGAGGCTCTCAGACATCAAATACTGAACCATGTGATTCACTTCAACTTTTATATTGAAGTTGATGTTCTGAACTCAATCATATTTCAAATTTCATGGCACTCTGATAAATAGTTTCTTTTCTGCAAAAGAAAATGTACGAAAATTGCCAAGTGTTTCACAATCCATTTGATGTGTATATATATATATATTATACATATAT
Organism: Prostheceraeus crozeri; assembly: GCA_907163375.1. Taxonomy (NCBI): domain Eukaryota; kingdom Metazoa; phylum Platyhelminthes; order Polycladida; family Euryleptidae; genus Prostheceraeus; species Prostheceraeus crozeri. The sequence continues at coordinate 20,708 of CAJQUW010000776.1, forward strand.
ACATTGCCTTGCGATAGTAAATCATCTCTGTGTGCATGCCTACGCTGAAATGCACAGGGATGTGAACCTCTGGCAACAAACAATCACCAAAACAGGAACTTGATAAACTGTTCTACGTCGATAAGCCTAAAAAATCATGAAGTCTGGATCTGATTTCAATGTAATCATGTGTGATCGCATAGTAAGTCTACAGTAGCTCTTCAACTGCATTTCGGATTCTTTTTGCGAATTTTCTGACCAGACATTTGCTGTAAAAACAAAGCTTTTGTTAATTAGTGCATGGTCATATAGATTTTTGCACTCAAGTTGTTCAAGTCTGAAGACATCTTTCTATTATTTTCTAGTGTATGTTGTGCTTCAATGAAACTCGGGTTAGATAGAAAGTTAACTGAAGCTTTCAGTCAAGCATGTCTGTTAATTGTATTTTCCATAATAAGCTGCATGCATCGCTATGAGGGATATAGCCTATACAAAGGGCCTCAAATGAGATATTGAAAAAGTTTACAGACGTTGTACAGAGACATTTACATACTGGATGATGCAAATTCGGAAAGTCATGAAACGATTTGTTTAGATGACGAATTGCGAATCACATCAGTAATTCAGGCGTTTGAGAAAACTACTTTTTCAGATAGACTTTCATCTCCTGCAACTAAAAACAATTCTGTTTCAGAAGAGAACTTGAATTTGATTGCAAAATCGCCATGAAGCCATTTGTACTAAACAATTATTTCTCACTTTAAAATGAAAGCTGACACACGAAATGCAATCTCGCATTGTGTGGCACTTCCTAGTGGGAGTACATCAGTGAGAAGAAAGGTACAGATTCATCAACAGAAAATTGAGCTCCACAATCGTCATAATTCAACACACTAAACCCATCATAGAAGTGTTTACAGAGGCAACGTCTAACAATATATTTATTACGATAATGTACATGTACATAAGTAATTTAAATTTCAGATCAAAAGCCATGAAAACATTTGAAAATTATATACAAGCCAACAATAATAATTAGATTCAAGCAAATGATTTTCCTGTTGAAATGAATCGAAGGTTCAAGTCATTGAAATATTAATGTTAAGTCAGTGAATAGGTTGGCTACTTTGTTTGTCCATTCATTCGGATCCAAACCGTAATTAGGACATAAGTCATGCATGCCGAGCAATAAGGCCGTTTACTAAACATAGGTGAGCAATCGAACAGAAATGGTCAAGCATATCCGATCATCTGAACATCCGGAACTTCATTTCCGAAATAGATAATTGAATAATCGGAATCGGACTTTGTGAAAGAAAAGAAGAAAATGTTTTCGCTTCCTTTATTTGACGTAAAATTTTATTTACAGTTACCAAAAAAACTTGCCCATCTGTCCGCCAGCAGCAAGGGCTTTAGATCTGACCATCACAATCGGACTGTCGAAATCTAGAGCGATTCTTAATTGTACCAGGTCGACGCCATCTTTGTCTTAATTTCTGAGAGTGTCTTTTGATGATTCATTTTCAACATTCAAAGGTATCGCCGGTGGTTTTTAGCATGAGGTGTTTGGGTATTCGTTGGATGAAGCATTTTTTTGTGTAAATTTTTTTCATTCCACCGCGCTCTATCTATCCAACACAAACAATAGTCCCTTCAAAGCCATGTATGCGGCACATGAAGAGGAGAAAAGCGAACATATAATGAAATGTTGATGCAATTGTTAAAAAGGCAACATTTACACCTAAGGTGGACCTATAAAGTTTTGACGGAGAAACCTTCTTTTTGATGAACCATGAACCTTTACACCTCTTCTCGACAACAGGCGGCAGGACGCGTCATGCCGTCGACGGATGAATGCAGGCGAGTGCGACTGATAACCATGAAGAACAAACAAGGATATTCTGATGACTTCTCATGCATTAAAGAAATAACATTTTTCGAAATTCTTAAGACACGTGTCATTTTCATCCGATGGTTCAAGGGTAACACCGAAAGTGCAAGATCACTAAGTTGACTGATCTCGATTTCAATCTAATTCACTAGCACTCAACTTCCTATTCCTACCTTAACCCAACATTTTATGTATGTCCAGATTTCCCGACGCTGATTAGTTTCCTGAATCTTCAACTTTCCTCAAACTTGCCGTTGCTCAATTGCTGGGACTTGCATGTATTTTTTCATCATGAAAATTTTGTTGATGCCCCTTTTAGTATGAGAGTGTCGCTGTTGAACGAGTGAAAAGAATGATTGGTTTTTGCCCTTTATCTGTTGCATTTTATACTCCTTTCTTTGATGGTCTTCCACATATCCTGAATTCTTTCAGAAAATGCATCAATTTTTGTTAGAAATGATAGTTTATTAACATTGGGAAGTTAATGACAAAATTGGTATAAATTATATCAAAAGTGCTCGACTATAAATTGCACGCATTATTTTTTTCGTTATATATGATACATAGCAGGAAAAGGAACGTATCCATCAAGGTAGTGGCCACGGAAACCGCTCGCACCAATAGAGAGACGAGAAAAGACGCTAAATTTCGGAGGACCGGTTTCGTGATGTAGGCTATGCACTTGATCAACTCCGAGATGCAAAGGTAATAAATGCAAAATTTTCGAAGTCAATATGGCCATAACGCACCATTTGATGCAGTCCCATGATACTTTGCATATTCCGAGAGCTCGTTAGAAGGAAATATCTGCTGTACTATTAATTATTATGCACTCGACTATGTACAAAAACTACTTCATTTTTAAGAAAGATGCGTTTTCCGTTCGAGATCATCCCTCTGTTCAAAACTTCACAATTGATTCTTTTTTAAAAACAATCCTTAGAAAGCGGTAGATTCGTACAAAGGTGAATTACCTCACTAATGCATGGGCAACGAACCTTCTAGTGGTAGAACAGATGAAAATTCTGGGGTTGACTTTCACCTCAAATATGAACTGGAAAAGACATATTATCAACATAACTTCAGCGGCAGTCAAACGATTACACATTCTGAGAACATTGAAGGCGATAGTTAGTGCTGACGAACTCCATCATATTTACATAATGATGATCCGGCCTCTTTTGGAATATGGTTGTCATTGTTTCATCAGTTTGAATAGAACCTTATCCAAAAGACTTTCAAGAGTTGACAAAAGAGGCCATAGAATAATCCAATATGGCAACAACTACGTTTGTGACTGCAGGTCCACTACAATTGTTGAAAGGAGGTTAGCTCAAAGCCTCAAAATGTTTTCTCAAGCAGCTAAGAATGATATACATGCTCTACATCCTCTCATTCCACCAAAACTGAGTAGAAGCGGGAGATTTAATGTAGAATTCAGCAGAACCACCCGGCGTGAAATGTCTTTCATACCGCACATGACTTTAATAGCAAATGGGATGATACATGAATGACTAAACGCTTTCTTTTCAAGAGACATAATTTCATTTTATCTTTCTCTCATTTTTAATTTTTTGATGGTATAATTTCTCATCTAGTTACACCAGAAAACGACTATTCAACTCATAGACTCTTCACTTGATTAAATTGTATTTATCTTTTACGAAATTCATAATTTCTATGATGATTTCTCCCTGTATCGATTTGATTATCAATGTGTCCGTTCAGTAAACGCTTCTACTACTACTACTACTACTAGTTGGTGATAAAAAGTATGCTCTATGAGATACAACAGATCTGCAAGCATCCTATTTTAGCGTCTGTTTATTCGGATGACATATTTTGATTCGTCATACAGGATCAGAAAAGTTCGTTTTTCAATAAAAAGGAATCCAGTGATGACGTAGAAATACAGTAATACAACTCTATGAGTAATGCCTGGTAATACACACCGGTAAATAACAGAACATCTGATTATGATATTATTATATTAGGTAAATGATTATGTTTTTCTCTAGACAGTCTACTCGCTGCCTTTGCTATGGGATCAATGGTGGCAAGATTTCATCTTAGTATAGATCATGGGGATCTTCGAAGCTTCGAGATTCGATTCGCGAATCGACTGTCGATTGGAGATTCGATTCGATTCGATAAAAATCCGAATCGGTCCGCCAAAAATAATCGCTGGCCAAAAATAATTTCAATAGTTTTCTTTTGATTTGTAGCCTCTTGCGTATAGTGCGACTTCAACGTGAAGTTGTAATAAATAGGCTTGTGACGTTGGATTTGCACTGAAAGCGGTTGAAGACACTGGTTGCTTAACAAGAGTTAATCGAATCGGGTATAGTTTGTGCTACATGCTGCTCAGATCAGGGTTAGGACTCGAACAATGCTTCTGGCTAGCTGAATCCAAGTTCGATATGCTTTAAAGTTACTGATTTTTACTGCAGAATTGTAAATGGCCCATTAGCCGGCTCGCAAGTGTAGGGCCATGAGACGGATTTTTTAGGTAAGGAACTCTTAGACCCAGTGTACGTGGTTTATTAAAACAGTGAGTTATGCAACATATCTTTAAATGGGAACTTTTATTTAAAAAAACGAGGACGCAAAGAAGCAAAATTCAGACAGTAAATGACAATAAACCTCAAACAGTCAACAAGAAAAGAATATTATACATTCGTACAGCATCTGATCCTTTAACAGTACCGGTGCTCCTCACCTACTTTAATGAGGCCCTTCAAAAGTTAGAAAACATTTACGGATTCGAAATTTCCTATACATTGCTTGTTATGTAGGCTTTCTGCACTTAACTCCTATTGCTTTTGAACCACCCGATTGACCTAATTTTAAGGTACAGATGCTTTAGCGTAAATGGAACATTTCATCTCGACCATGCATGTGCCAAATCTGACCCTGAAGAAACTTAGTCAACGTGAGAAAAAGTCGATCATCACTTAGAAGCAATTGCATTTGTCCATTTTAAAGTGATGGACTGATTTGGCACGCTGACTAGATTCTTTTTTCTGTTGAGATTTTATCCATGGCCTATGGAGACGAAATGATCATCTTATCCTGAATCATTTGAATCGCAGATCAAATAAATCTTAAGCTTATTTTCCATTTTCCAAGCTGGCAAGTCTAAGACTGCAATGATTAATCATGCATCGCTGTACGCAATCCTTTAATTGCATGAGCCAGTGTCGGGCGCGATTCGATTTGTGCACGAATCCGAATTCGTACGACTCAACGCACGATTAATCGAAAATCGCACGATTCTCAATATTTTGAGTTTCAGTAACTAAAATTTTGCGGTTAACCTAGTTTGCATTATTTTTCCATAGACCATCCTAGACCATTTTTCATTAAAAGCATGATAATTTCCCTTAAAATTGAGAACATATGACACCATTGCTCTATTTAGGCTGAAATTACAATCACCGTATTAAATTAGGCGATACTCCATATTTGTAAATGCTTGGGAAATCAGCATAATAAATCAGAACACATAAAAAGTCGGAGACAAGGCGTGAAACTGTGCACTGTGCAGTCCTTCAGCTTGCTACGCTATTCCAGATATTTTAAGCTACCTAATTTGGGCAATTTCGAGCCGCACTGACAAGCCCTTGCAGGGAGAAAGGCAGCTTCAACTGGACTGCTGCCAAGGAATTTTTGTGCTGAATTAGTTCAAGTGTGAGGACATCTTTCTATTCTATGCCCGGTCGAACTGTCACTCTACAATCTTCAAAATTAGCAAATCTGCAAGTGCTAATGTTACCGGGTTATGTTCATAGTGTGCATGTCAAATGTAAATCAGGCATTAGTATACGCATTGTTATCAGTGTATTTACATGATTTTAATGCGGAGATATATTATCATTGGGAGCTACTATGCCTGACTGTGCCTTGACAACATCTATGATTCGCATAAATGGTGTACATGGCCTATACGAACGTCTTTAATGCAATGTGGGGAGGTCCCATAGAGATTTCACACGGCAACTCTGTCTAGCTATACATGATCCCAGAAACGAGCATCCGCGCATTTCAATTATCTCAAACAATGAAAGAGTGAATAGAAACATTGCTTTTATCTCATCAAGCAAATTTCACTAAGAAGTCACATTGCAAAAAAATCGCGCGATTCCTGGTCATTCAAGAATCGCGCGATTGATTCCGTCGCACGATTAATCGTGCGGAATCGATTAATTGCTCCCGCCACTGATATGAGCTTGAATGACAAATATGCAAAGTTCTATGTCTAACATATTCATCTAGGTTGTTTAATAAATTGCTTGAATTCGACCTGAATAGTCATTACAAATAAAATGATAATGCACGGTCAAGGCATGCTTTGCATAGGCATTACGGACAGCGATTACATGGGAAGTAACAATCATTTGTTGCGAAAATCCTATACCTGCTTTCTGATCTGAAAATTACGATAGAAGGGATAGAATCTGCTGATTTTGTGCTTTCCCGGGCTCACGACTTTTATAGGAACGGTTGTTGAAGGTAACATTTTCGGTACCTGATGATATTTGGAAAACTTTTTCTACAAACTGGCCTAGATTTTACATGCTGCTGAAGACTTTTCTGTTATCAAAATTTTGTTATTTGGTGACTTTCCCTTGCGCAGATTTAGAAATACCATTTTTGGAGCCCTTTATGCAGTAAGACCACTTTGACTTGACACCTTATCATCAAGTTACATAATTTGGCAAAACAAGGCCGACGGTAAACCCAAGAAATCAGCAGCCACTATTTAACTCATGACCTAGCGACCATATGTCATCCGAATAAGGATGTAGGCCTACTGACACGGCGCAGTAGAACTATCTCAGAAAAAAGGACACTTTAATTTAACTACTTTCTTTTGGAGTGCCAAGTTGTCACCATATCTTTCAGTAGCCATCCAAACTACATAATTTCTAGATTGTTTGTGGTAGGTATGTTTCTCTATTGCCAACGGTACAGCTGGCAAAGCATGTCGTACATAAAAAAGTTTAAGTAGGCCTGCAGAAGTTTTCTGCGATTCGATCCGCGAATCAGGACCTGATTCGATTCGACCAAAAATTTGCCGATTCGCAGATCCCTAATAAATCAGTTTATTACTAAAACATTGCTGGATATATGCATAGATACCAGTGAAAGTTTAATTTCATTTTGAATTGAAATGGGATCATATCCGTACTTGGATAATCGCAACTCAATTTTTTCTCATTCGAATCGGATAACAGATTCGGACCTTCGAGCTGCCAAATCCGATGATCACTGATTCGACTTTCAATTTTTAAATCGTACCCACCTCTGTTATCAAATGACAATTAACACACCAAGCAGTAGTTTTTTCTCTATATATATATCCCACATGGACCATCTATATTTGTGACTATCAAAATTGACAAATCACTGCGGAATATTGATAAGAAAAATGGTGTTTCCGCTTACATTCTTTGCAGGTATGATGATTATTTCAGTTGTCAATTGCGTCCATCAATCAGAACTTTCCTTTATTATGTCTGCCTGGAATAATAGAAATCGATAATTAATTTTAGAAGTGAGAAGTGGCTCCATCCTTTTTTACTTACAAATTATACTAGCAAAGTCCTGAATACTCCTAAATCAAGATTTCAAGGTTTGAGAACATTATATTTGCTCATTTGAATAAATCAAATTTCGTTACTTGCATTCTTAACATTTTCTCATCTAGCGGTTCATGATTGACAGAATATGATTCCATCCTACATATCCCATTCTGCGAATTTAGATTTTGTGTATCAGGATGAAGATGAAAGTATTTTTGCTTACAAATTCTTTGAACAATAAGAAATTAAGCAGTGTGTAGAAATGGGCAAATGCTGATTGAGTTGCTTGACTTTCTTTGAGAGATTGTCGAATATCTGCTGTACAGAAGTTGCTTTCGAAGCATAACTAAACATTTATACTTATCACATCCACTCAATATACATAAAAGTTAATGAATTTACGAACTACGGTAGATCATCAAAGGTTTGATACTTGACAGTATTATTAATGAAGATCTTTCAAAAAGCAGGTGAAAATGAATACGAAAGAAAAGAGAACTAAATATCGATTGTTGAAGGAGTTTATGGTTCTTCCCAGGTGTAAACTTTGCGATGCCAACGCTACTTACGAAACCGATGAATAAAACTAGAATTCGGGAAAGAATCTATCTGCTAATCATAAATCGTGTAAGTAAATTGCAAACCGAATAAAAATGTCATGCAAATTTCATGGTTTTCCGTGTATTCACTATCTTTTAATGCAGATTGAACTAAAATCTGAATCGGACGGGCTTCTCAATTTGTCATCCCGGAAATGAGATGCATTCTGTCTTCTTCATTTTTTAAAATGATTCAATACCTATTCACTTGCTGACAATTCATAGCATTTATCTGCATGTTCCAAGTGCTTTGTAATACCGCAGTATATTTAGCTTAATTCAGTAGTAACACAACAGAAAAGTATCGTTCTCTAAAGCTCTCACGCAAATTGCAAGGGTTCGAGCTCAGGTAACTAGGTTTGGACCGCATCAATCGTATTGATGTCATACGGTATGAAACATGGTAGATTTTGATGTGTGAAATAGGGGTGTAAAGAGATTAAGCGATTAATCGTTTAATCGCTTCAAATATTTAAGAAATGCATTTAATCGCAGGCTTGCGATTAATCGCTTTTTTGCATTTCTATTCTAATGCAAAAAGCACATCATTTTGCTGATTCTTTAGATAGCAGTGTTAATGAATGAATTTTCTATTGAGTTGATCAATCGATTATTCCATTAGTGCGTTTCGTGTGAAGGTTGGAATTCTCCAGTACGGAACAGAAAGGTGTGGAAATGAATGATTCACTTGTGATTCGGTGACTATGCTTTATTTTTAGTCTTCTGGTAGCATTAGACAGCACTAATATTCCATATAGATGGTCTCGAGTAAGGGTAATTAAAATGAATGAAATAGGTGAGTCAGCGGCACGCAACGATGTGACGTATTGACGTATCCTTCCTGACGAATCGTATGGTTGTGCATATCCTTTAAATTGTTTTGTGAAGAGTGACATTATCCATATACTTTTGTTGAAGAAATTTCTGTGAGACAAATGACTTCAATGATCATTCATTTCTCAACTTTGTTGTTTCATTATAGTTTCCTTGAGATTCATTATTTTAATTTCATTTTGCATTAAATAATGGGGTCATAATTGCGCGGGCTTAATACATGTTACAATGTAGTCATAAATGTAAATTTCTTTTTCATAGAGTAAAATACCTTTTCATAATCAACATGTAGACCTACCTACAATTAACGTTAATTATACAACCTTTATTCACTAGGCCCATACGTTTAAAATAAGTTGTATCAATACAAAAGACAAAGTGATTCTGCATGGGAATGAAAACTTAACAATACGTTGAGAAAGAGTGATAGTCTACATAATAACAGTAATGCCGTTATCTAATATATTTATAGTAATTATTGAAATTATATAAGAATTTGATCACGCGATTAATCGTTTAATCGCTTTATGATACGATTATTAATCGTTTAATCGTATCGATGTGATTGCGATTGAATAGTCACCCCTAGTGTGAAGCAAGGCTTCAGCATGTTCAATTTACTGCCAGCAGAATCAGACATGATGTGATTGTACGAGATGAGCATAATACATTCATTCAATAGTATAATTATTCACAAAGTGAAGACGATGTATATTCCCGTGGCTGCAATTGATACGTTATCCAAAATGTAGGCGTAAACAGCTTAGTTGTCTTTCATTTGGATAGGTTGCTGTTCGCATTGAATGAACGTCATGTCGAATATGTTTTGTCAAATCTCATAAATAGGCGTCAAATACCGGGAATATACAAACCGTTATTTATAAGACGATCTCGTTTTTATCCATTTCACAAACCCAAATTTGAACAGGACACAGATGAAATGGTAGGTGGTGACACGATAAGATGCGATCAGAAAATGACAGTGACTTCTCTTTTTACCACAGGCGTCCATTTTGAACTTCTGATGTCCAAATTATAGCACAGATGTCAATATTTAGCAATTGATGTGACCGAACTTGTCCTCTTATCGGAGATATATCTGCTGAAGGAAGACTTTCATATACACAGTTGGCGTCTCCAGGTCAAGCTGTAATTTAATGAAGCAACGTATAAGCCTTGTAGATATGAAAATATCCTGGACAGAAAAAGGGCACACAGGTAAAGGACGAAGAAATTATGATAAAATCTCATCGCTGATTACAATTAAGTTGACAGCGCAGAATTCGATGATAACTCATGAGAATGTCATCAAAATCACTGAAAATGTTGGTTATTCATATTCTGTCACATGCACTGGTTTGCTTGCGCAACTTTATTTATAAGAATACCAGGAATTTTGATGGAGAAAATATTTTGAACATCATCCGAAAAATTTCAAAGTGCTTGCTTTTGTAAACAGAAACAAAAACAATACATTAGGCTCAGTCGAAAATTGCAAATAGACCTGAATAGTTACTGTACAGACATAGTTACTACTGACTGACACCCTATAGCCTACCTGAATAGTCACTATTCTATCCATTGTTTGAATTTGAAATCATAAAAAAAGTCTGGTAGTTTTGAAGGGTTCTTTGCTTCGCTCTGGACCACCGCAACACATCACGCTGTGTTCAAGTTGCACGCAACATGGGTCGATTGAAACATATTTCGGTGGCCTCCAATCTCCTTTCATGGTCCACCTCTCGCAACTGCATACTAAAGTGTGGTGCACTTAATATTCGAACACCCTGTTCTCAAATGGACTATCGATTTCGTGATCCTTCATTACATTTTGCAACTTTTGAAAGGCGTATTTTCCTATACCAGTTCTCACAATCAGCATACTATTTTATTATACGTACTTCCAAGATAGATAAAGGAATCGACCTGTTGTACTGCCTCATTGCTTAACTTTTGCGGAACTTTCTTCGAGAAGAGCATCAAGTAATTTTTACGACACATTTTCAGATTCAGCAGTCAGGTAGGCGTCGTCAGCATGTCGAATATTGTTGACGCTATGGCCGGCAATTTTTATTTCGATGCTGATATTTAATTCCTTGAATATTAATTCAAGAGATTGAATAGGTCGTGGGACAAAAGAAATCCTTGACACAGTCCGCTTTGTATGTTTTCAAATCGTCCGATTTTCCCTTTTTTCGATATCAGCAGCTTGCTTCCAGCACAAATCTCGGATAAGACGTGTAGGCTATCCTTTCCATCGAGGTCGACGTGTTCCATCATTTTGAAAAGATGATTGCGTCTGACTTTGCAGAAAGCTTTCTCAAAGGAGGCCAAGCAATCTTTCAAAATAGACATGTGCTACAAAAAGATAAGGAGTAATCTAGCAAATCCCTATATCCCATCCTCAACCACCCAAAAAAAGAGATGAGCTATAGAAATAAGTATTTATTAATGTATATGGCCATTAAATCAACTGAGATTGCTAGTCCAATCTCTAGCATTATCACGGCGATATATAGCAATTCTTAGTTTTCAGTCTAATGTGTAGCATTTCTCCCTTTTGTAATGTAATCCCATTTCAATGTCAGAAAATTTGTAAGATATCTTGATAAAAGCGATCGTGTAGATCAATATAATATGTCGATTTTGTAAGAAAATAAAGAAAATACTAAACTAAGCCGGTATTGTTAGTGAATATTATAGAGTGTATTAGTAGTGTACTGTACAGTAGGCAGGTAGGCCTATTATTATGATGCTTAAGTTTTATTAAGCAAATGCCCGAAGTCCCGAATAAATGGACAAAATATGGTAGTGACTTGTCTATTACTTATTTTGCATTGGAAAGCTTTTCTTTACCAATTAGTCAAATTCAGTTTTAATCGAGGGTTTTAGTTGTATGAAGAAGGGAAGTTTCAAGCGGTATTTTTAAAAAATTCTTTATTTCAATGAGTTAATAGGCATTGATATATTTTCATAAGCAAGATGGAAATGCTTATGTTTGACTCATCATGAATGAACAGTGTCTCCGTGGCTGAGTGGTCACTGACATTGGCTACCAATGAAAAGGAAAGGGTTATCATGTTTCGAAAAAGAACAGAGATTGTCATTTCATGTTAAAAACTTTAAAGTCTTAGGGAATGAGAGTTCAAATTATTTTACTCAGATTAGAAATTTCCCGCTATCGTAGCGATGTGAGATCTGACACAATTGTACTTAATCTGACACTCATCTCATTATCAGACGTACATTCACTAAATTTCGTATTTAATCTGACACGATCGTGTTAGATCGCATACGAAACGACAAACTTCATGGGAGAACGTGAAAGAAGTGTGATCGTGCACGATTTAGTAACATCTCTCTGGTGTTGAGGACAGAGTTACATAATATCCACGGTTAATAGTGCTACCGTATTCCGCTTGTTCTCATTCCATAAGTTTCACAAAATTATTTCATGATTTTTATATCGAAAGCTTGACAGTTATTGTAGATTTTGCACATGAATCAAATAACAAATTAAAGCTTGCTTTATTCAAATGAAATTGCATTGAGCCAAAATCCATAATAATTTGAAAGTGCTTGATTGTCTGTTCTATTTCTCTTTGACCGGGAAGATGAAAACATTCGGTCACCCATTTCGTCTTTTGGAAATTAAACGCTTCAGAGCATTTGAAACGGAGAAAGTCAACTGTACCTCGAGATGCCTCAAATTTTAATGATAATTTCATTGTTCAATCTCACAGGGCAGAATTTTGCATCAAATTAGTGCTTTGGAAACTTTCCATTTATATCGGGATTCTGAAACTGAAGGCAAACACAGCTGACTTTCTGAGAAGGATTATAGCAGAATTAGATATTCAGATTTGAGATTTAAAGATATTAATGGATACAGCCGTTTTCTAATGTATTGACAAAAGAATCAAATAATGTTGGTCAAAGTACTCTTCCTTTGGGAATCTTTCAGATGAATTGGAATTGTTGGTTAAGAGCTTGTCGAGAATGTAGTTGATGAAAGTTTTGGAGAATGATGAGTCATTCCCATTCAGAGTTCAAGCATTGTAATTTCCTTTTACAAATTGTACTGTTATTGCAAAGCAAATACGTTAACGCGCCTTTAACTTCACAGGTACAATCAACGAGTCAAGTCACAGAATTGCTGGGATTTAGGGAACTCCTTGCCGTTTTCGTTTTGTTTAGTACTTTCTTTTTGTAATTAATGAGCGACTAACAACACCTGTTTGGAAATGCTTCAGAATTGTCAATCAAATGTGAAGTTACAGTAACGTTTACTGGCTTTAGTAATCATTTCGTCGTCTTCTCTAATATTTGAGTAAACAATATTTCAAGACCAATAGTTTCGAAAGGCAAGACGACATTATTTGTTCTGGGAGGCGAGCCTATTACGACTGTTCGGGAGGCAGATGTGAAAAGCTTAGGGAGATGGTATACGTTTCCATTGACTGGCCATCACCGAGGTGAACAAACTAAAAGCGTCAGCATTGAAGTTCCTCGACGAGATCAACCGAACACACCAATAAAAATAAGTTGACGTTTGCAAATCTGTGTTGCATTATAGGTTGACTGTTGCATGGTGTAATTGATAATTATCTGAATGAGCTTGTAGATTTCCATCAAAAACAAGCAAACTTCATGCAGCTAAAAAAACAAACTTACGTTCTACAAAGCAACTTCAACTTCGTAATCAGCATAGTAAAATTGGTGTAAGTCAATATAATATCAGCTTTCAACATATGAAAACATGTTGGCTCGCCCAATGAGAAAGTTCAACAATAAATGCCTAATAAATTCATGCTTCCTGTGGAAAGTTCAACGACAGATTCGCTTCAGATTGAAGAGTAGCAACAATAAATAATGACAGCAATAATGAGAGACATAATAATGATAAACGTATGGACGGTTTGAGGACAACACATGCTACCGAGTTCTCTGTATTGACGCGTTATATCCGCGGATTTATGCGCCCTCTAAACTTCATAAAGACAACATTCCTCTTTATCCAATTGTGTCTTTCTTGAATTTAGCAACCTATGAAATCTCATAATATTTGTGTAACTATGTTATGCCCTTGGTGAGAAAATCTGTATCTCATATTCGGAATTCTTTCGACTTTGTTGGTCAAATTTTGTCATGCAGGAGGCACAGTGGTATCACTGTGATGTGAAGACTCTTTTTACATCGGTGCCAGTTGATTTGGCCTTGAAAGTAGTGGAAGAGAGATTGACTCAAGATTCCACATCAGACCAAAGCACCCGGTTGTCTGTTTCTGGTATTCTTTTGCTGCTTGAATTTTTCCTAAATACAGAAATGGATATTATACTCGGACGTTTGGATGCCCTATGGGTAGTCCTGCATGAGTTGCTTAATGTAATCTCGTTATGGAAATGGCAAAAATCGTTTTTCTCACTATCAAATCATGATATATTATATTCCGGCTTGCCGTTGGGATGGATTTTCAGCCCTAACCCTATTCCAATAGATCCCAATCCCAATAGAAATCCAAATAGCCTGCTTTAGAGCTAAAAGCGTACGCAATTTGACTCCAAGCTGCATCGGGCTTACCGTTTAGGCCTGCCAAATGTGATACTTTTTGAATTGACGAAGTCCACGGTCTTAGGCCTAGGGCTAGACTGGCTTGAATAGTAATAGGGGCTTTAATTGATTTTAAACAATAATAACAATAATGTACCTTATAATAAACAATAAACAATAATGTATAATAGGCGTACTGTATGGCTATATTTTGCACCGAGACTGCCTTCACCCAACAGCTTATAGGGGTCTACGTGTGTAGCTAATATGTATGCATGAACTACAAACACACTTGGTATTAACTAAGCCTATATCGGAAATTCAGTGTTAAGAAACAGCTCGCTACACGGGCTCACACTTACAGTAGGCAACAGGCAGTAGACAGTGGCATATACGGTTAAATAGACTTGAATAGCTTACAATGTATAGCTTAATTACACAAGCGGCGAAGCGCATGACAACGGACAGGCGAATTGCATGAACCTATACATACTATTACACAGCTGCGACCTTTTTAAGCAGCACTATTTTTAGCAACTAGGGAAGTTAAAGCCATCGAGTAGGGTTAAAGCTCAAAATTTGTGTAGATCACACTAAGAAAGAGAGACTGGAGACACAAAAAAATGAACTGCTCTGTACAACCCGAGAACATTTGTAGCGCACTGGCTAATGTCAACGATTACATGCATATTTTGTTGAGAGAGGCCTTATTTGGGATCTATTGGGATTTATTGGGATTGGGGTGGATTTTTGGTAGCTCAATCCCAACCCAATCCCTATAGCTATTGGGATCCCAATTGAAATCCCCATCCCAACGGCAAGCCTGATTATATTGGCGTGTAGGCCTACTTGGATGACACGTGGCCGTGGGTCGTATTGCCAAAGTCGAAAAAGTCATTATTTATGAAATTTGTAATCTTCTTCCTTCACTGCAGAGCAAGAAAACTATTGCTTTATCTCTTTCGTGGATGTTGCTGTTAAACGTTGCGCTGATGTTCTTTTCGAGTTGGCCTCTACGACATCTCTTTTTATTAAGCCGATTAACTCAAACCGCTTTCTACCTCATCATTCTTATAGTCCATTGTGTCATAATGGGCTGTCAGTTGTCATGAATCTTATTTAACGTGCGAGCATGTGTTCGGATGAGACTCAAAGATTTTCTCAAATGAAATTGTGCGAATAATGCATTGACTGACGTTCAATGGCCACCCTAGAAAATTTATTGATAACACAGTTCGTCTTATAACAGACGAAGTCGTCATAAGAAATCGCTTGATTGAAAAATTGTCTTGTCTTACATTTGAGAATATAGCGATATAGCTCGTATTCTTTTTCATGGCAAAATTTGTGTTTTTCACACACCTGGTCGTAACCAGCCGTAGACTCGGAATGCACCAAACTAGCTTAAAATATCTAGAATGGCTGAACAAGCTGAAGGACTGCACATCAGGCTTCTCTGTGTCTGTTTATCCTGGTTTAGCAGTGCGGCTGATAATAATAAAGATGGCAGACAAACGCAGAGTAGCCTGTTGAGCAGCCCTTCAGCTTGTTCAGGCATTTTAGTTATTTTAAGCTAGTTTGGGCCATTCCGAGTCGTACTGACGAGTCAGTGTAGAGCGAAACGCAGCGTCTACGACTGCCAAGGAGTTTTCACGCTTAATCTGTTCGAACCTGAAGACATCTTTATATTCCATGCCCAGGCGAAGTGGCGCTCTGCAATCTTTATGATTATCAGCCTCACAGCTAAGCCAGTATAAATATACGCAGAGTAGCCTGTTGGACAGTCCTTCAGCTTGTTCAGCCAGTTTAGATATTTGAAGCTAGTTTGGGCCATTCCGAGTCGTACTGACGAGCTCTTGTAGGACGAAGCGCTGCGTCTGCGGCTGCCGTCTACGTCTCCCTGATCAATTTATTCAAGTTTGAGGACATCTTTCTATTCTATGCCCAGGCAAACGTGAACTCTACAAACAAGGAACGTCTGTCCGTATTGAGCCTTGACACTCAAAACAACTGCCTTTGTCTCAATAATTGCGAGCCATATGTACCGTGTCTATATCAAGATATTTGATTGTTTTTGCTTTTTTTCTTCCTCATCTTTCCCATCTTCATCTATTATTGTGCATTATTTCTCATGCGATCTTAATGATATTTTTGTGTATGTTTTGTACAAACATTGTACATATTCCTTGGTTGTGTTTTTAAAATGCCTTGATTGTTGTCATTGTTGTCACTCTTCAATCTGAAGCGATCAATGTGGCGTTGAACTTTGTACCGGCCACAAGAATCGATGTCGTTATGTAATGTACTTCAGGTGTCGTTTGCTGTCATTTTCGCCTGAAGACGCGGTCTGGATAGTCCGTGAAATATTGTGCAGTCAAACCCATCGAGTAAGGATATTAGGTAGAGTGGTAGCTCCGCATTATTTAAATCCCCAATGTGTATGCACTTCGATTTTATTAAATGAACTCAAAGGTGATACAGTCGGAATTGTTTCCAAATGTGAGAAATGCACATTTATGCAGATTAAATTACAACGGAATTGACTCATCATGATATCATAAGGCAGAAGGAAATGACATTATTTTACATATTCCGTGTCATGACAGCCTTGGAGAGGCAACGTTTGTTAAATTAGCAATTCGATGGGTTCCTATTATTTTCATGCTGAACCTCAGGAGTATTTTCTTAAGCGTGATCATGTCACAGACAACCTGCCACTGCCAGAGCAAAATCACATAATCAAAGATAATGATTTCAATAAACTTTGAAAGATGTAAATGGGTCCACATCACTATTCAGATTCTAGAAATGAAGCATGAATTTAGTGAACCATAAAATCATGCCGGTAAAAATTGAATTAAAAACTTAAATTTCAGCTAAGAAAGCACAATAAGATCTCGACTTTTTCATGAAGACCTCCATTATAATGCTGCTCATGAAATTCCCTTGCAAAATAGCTTAATTTCCGCCTAGTTGGGATGACTATTAGGAAATATTCATTCCTTCTGATATCCAACTTATTTCATACTGCTTATATAGGGGAGTCATCTAGGTAGTATTTATATTGGCCAATTTTAACTTTTTTTAAAAACTGCTTAAATAATTTTTTGGACCACGGGAACGTAATCTTCGCAAAAAACTGAATCTTTTCATATAAAATTTTTTTACTGTATACAGATACTTGTTTGAGTCGACACTCTACCTATATATCACTACTCTATGGTCACATCAAAAGAAAAAAATATGGTCAACCATTTTGTAAAAGTGTCGTCCGCAAACAAACTTATTTAAAATTAGCTTAGTGGTGCATATTCTACAGTTACAATTGCATATGAAAAAATGCTAGAAATTGTGAAGCTCAGAAAAATAAGCATGAATTTATAGAAATTACACTACGGGTTTGAAATCATATAAATCATATTTACTGCAGAAACATGAAAATTTTCTTACGATGGTCATTTTCTGCACTCCATAATCAAAACAAGGCCTGGGGTAGAACGCTCATCCGTCTAACAGCAACTAAATTTCGGCGCGGATGACCATTAACCCAGCATGAGTGAAATGCATGTCAAGACTTATTTTTGTGTCTGACTTACATAGTATCTGAATCTGATCGGTCAATCTCAATTCGTTAGAACAACACGATGGATTCACGTATTCAGAAACCAAACACATCGGTAGATGTCTTGTTAGAATCTATTTTTGAAATTTACTGTAGCGTCGCTTGGGTCGAATATATTTGAATAGCAAATAAACGGAGACAAATCGAGGTCAGGTTTACAGACATTAAATACAGAGATAGCTTGGTCGTTGAGAATAATTTCCGAATCTTTCAAAGCGAGCACGACGTGAAATACAACATTTAAGAGACGAAACGATGTAATCATTGTTTGCGATTCAGAACTCTGTTATTCATGATCGTGAATAAGATTGTGTTTATGTAAGCTCATTGTATGAACGTTTCCGTAAACAACGCTTTATTCCAAACATACATTTCAAAGCACAAAGTGATGGTCGTTGCTACGAAGCTGCATCAGAACATGAATTCAGTCACCCAAATCCAGCTAACTGTGCGTGCTAAAAACTTTGATATACTTGTATACTAAGAAGTCATAGCGTATAATTACCGGGAAACTTCGAAACATAGTCAGAAAGGTGCATGAAATGAAGAATTTCGCACATATTTGTTGAAAATCAGTTTGAAATGAAATAGTTTCGGATCCAAAATTCCGTAAATCCGATAATGCTCGGAAAACTTCGAGTCTTGGCCTATGGTTGGTTTGAACCTGTGCAGCTAGAAGATGATATGTTTATCCCACTTCATCGTACAATGGATTGATCTACCCTGATAGAGAACATTCATAATTTGCACGACTGGATTTTTCGACTGTTCCTTCCCACCTGCATGCTTGGTTCTATAACTACCCTACTCTATGATAACTACATCTCGAACTCCCGACTGATGATGCAATCGCTAGTTATCCCTCACCGAATAAATTGCAAGTTACATGGCTGGTAAATTAAAATAACGTTTATTGCGGGCTGTTGTTATCAGAAGTTGATATCAAATTCACTCGTGAAATCGTCAACTTCCGCTTGTTCTCTATTGTTCTGTTGAAATCAAATGTGGAATTCATTTTATAGATCAATTGTCTATCTTAACAGTGATTAATTAATATCAAACCTGAATTGAATATAATGACTCAATCAAGAGCCAAGCCGCTCTCAATAAGAATGAGCTGAAAGTTCTCTGTTTCAAGTGAGTGGCTCACAAGTGCGCCACATCTGTCAATCTGCGTTAATGTCATTGAAACAGAAATGTATCTATGGGCTGTCCTATAGCTGGCTGAATCATTCAATATGTTTTGCAGTGATTTTCTCATGGAGGAATGGCAGAAATTGATTTATAGACAGGAACTTACACCACATGTTTCACCAGATATTTTCACAGTTATAGTCTTGGTATACAAGACAAAGTCCTACTTATAGATATATTCCGGAAATTAGAATCGCCTGGTGGGTCATTCCCAAAAAAGTAACTGATTTATCAATAGGTGTAGGTCAGTGACATGTAGCGCTTGCCACATCCTATAATGATAGGTTCATTGCGTAAAATATTTCTACCCCAACTATCTAATTTTCATAATAATGACATAACCGAGACTGCTGCCGACAAGGTTGGATCTAATATTGGTCTTGGATATAGCCAAAGCCATGATTAATCTATAAATCCCTGGTGCATCTCAAGATTAGACCTAAAATCAAAGAGTTTCCCATCGGATTTATTTGAAAATTTGGACTCAAACACCAATGTTTATTATCACACTGTATGTCATTGATTTGCAAGTAACGAAAACAGTGACTTCAGAATACAGGCACTTTAATGCAGTGCACTTTAGTGCTTTTGTTCTTGCAAGTGCATGTCAAATTTGCATGTCACATCATTACAAATGAGCTTTTATTACATATATAGATCTTTAATTTATTGTAATGATTCAACAAAATGGCAAACTTTTGATAATAATCTTGTAAAGCGTGATATAACATCGATAGGTCTGAGTATCCTGAATTACATCATAAATAAACCTATCAAATATAATCTTAAAGCCATATGCAATCTAGTTCGAAGACTTTATTCCATTTTCGCATTATTTTTGATGGCTCCCTTTAGCCCGTTATGCCCGCATGCTTGAATAATGACTGGAATAAAGATGTATGATAACAAATTCATAGGAGCTATCTATATTGACGCTCATATAGCAAGGTGATGAAATATTTGATGGATAAGTATGGATCTGGTACACTTCTTCGACACAGATACTTCTTCGACAAGTTGATATCTATGTTTTCGGACATTTGTTCGACAGAAAACTTCTTCGACACGGACACTTCTTCGACAAGACATTTGTTCGACACGGACACTTCTTCGACAAGACATTTCTTCGACACGAACACTTCTTCGACAAGTTCTGCATGAATAATGCTTTATCTATCATGAATAGTTCTGCATGAATAGAATTTTAGGTACTGGCTATCTTTCGTCTTTATGGTAATATCTTAAATTACAAATACGCTTCTAGTTCAATCTATGCGATGCAAGAATTATATTTTTTTAGAAAGGAAAAAAATTAATTTAAGACAAAAAGTATAAAAAAATGCAAATTCTCAAAAAATACACAACCTGAAAAAGAAAAAGACTATAATTGCTTAATAACGAACAAACAGTCGTGTCGAAGAAGTGTCCGTGTCGAACAAACGTCGTGTCGAAGAAGTGTCCGTGTCGAACAAATGTCGTGTCGAAGAAGTGTTCGTGTTGAACAAATGTTCGTGTCGAACAAGTGTTCGTGTACCATAAGTATGTATGTAGACCAAAACATGCGTAGCAGCTGTACCTAAGAATTTGAGAGGAACTTAGATTGCAATCAAGCCTATTTCATGGGTGCGCAATAGATGTCTGTGTGCGTACTGCGTACAATGTATCAATGAGCAGCAGTCATGATTATACATAGACAATTTCTTCAATCGTTAAGATCTGAAGGGGAAATGCATGCAATCAATCTCCAGTTCTCCAATCACAGCTTCTGCATTTATTTCTGTAGGGCTCATGCAACATCATGTACATGGATGCATCGCATGTAGGCCTACATTGTGTTGCAGTGAAACATTGTGTCGTGCTCAGAATTCAGAATTTCAATAATCCAAATGGCATATCAGAACTCCGTTCAGAATAACAGCCTCTACCTCAAAATCAAAATTATGAAATCGAAGTCTTCAAATATGGAAAAAGTGATATTAGAATTTTAAAAGGAAATTCATGTTTCAAGTAATTCAAGTAGGAACAATTGAGATAAATGATCATCAATGAGACAGCAACATTGTTACATTACAAAGTGGTGACTAGTGACATAAATGCCTGCATTCCACAGTGTCATTAGCACAGCTGTAACATCAAAAGTTACTCAATGAGAAAATTGAATCCTCACCTCAATTATCATCTCCAGGGAAGAGTTTGAATTCAAAACGCACTGAGCGCCATATTTGGTCGTTTTGATAAAATCGCGATTTTTTGCTGTGCTAGGAATATCAAACTGCTGAGCAATTCATCGAACCGCAGCAATTAGCTTATAAACAGAATAGCTTATAGCCTAAAGGATGCTTGCATCGCAATTTGAAATTGTATGCACGACGCTTCGTCAACTTCATCAATACATGCCCATCGTTTTTGACAATGAATTGAATCAGTAGAAGTATGGTGGATAGGCCAAGGGGGTCTACTGAACAAGTCCCCTCAGGTCTCAGAGGTAGAAATTCCTATAACAACATTTTTGCTACCAGATGAAAAATGATTTTGTACATGTCCATAATGGTGCATAATGAGTGAAATTCATTTATTCATTGTTTACATCATGCTCGTGCAGAATACGAATATTTTGCTTTCGCAAATGATCATGCATGACTGACTGGCGTACATGAACAAATGATCATATGTCAATCTTCAAAATGAAAGCTATCATTAGATTCATAATTCAACACCAAAAACAGATTGTTGGCGAAGTTTACACTGCAGTAATTGATGAGTCTGAGATCTCCACAGCTGTTTTCAGAGTCTGAAAGATGGTCAAATGTTAGGGTTATGCAGCATGGAATAAATCAATTTCATTAAAATCAACTATCTGAGGTTGCATGGCGACAGCAAACATCGTAAAAACCGACTCTTAGTACACCTGATAGTGTGCTAAATGTCGTTGACTAATAAAAACACCACATTTTCGCATGTGTTTACTAAGAAAACTGAAAGACACTCAAAGAATTAGTTAAGAGTACATCGACTTGCTACACGCAAACATCATTGTTTAACTTAAAATCAATTTACCTAGTGATTCGATATCGATTCAAGCAGGTAAATTAAGAATTTGTAAAAGGGATCCAGCTCCCCTCAGGTCTCATAGGGTGTGAGAAAGCTCAGGTCTCTGAGGGTTATGCAAAACGCTACCCTTTATTTTTGATGAAATTCACAACGTCTTTGTGCCAAAACTGGATAATGTTACAAGGTGATGGGATCGATGATAAATATATACAAATGAAAATGAATGCCACAGTCTGAAAAAATGATGTGATATCGGTGAGCAAAATGATTATAATTACAATTCTACCAAAGATCATCATAAATCAGAAATGTTGCGTGCTTGGAAGAAGTGGATGTCCAGCATTAAAAATTCTAGCCACTTGTACGAGTAATTGTTCAATGTTGTGATGTTGTTCAATTACTATCAGGAATTGTTCAAATTGTTTTTTAGCCCACTCGATAATGATACTATTAATGAGTTTTTGTGAAGAGCTGGTCAATGGTCAATAACATGTAAAAGAACATATACACAGAGAAATTATATAATAGATAGCAGGAACTCATCTTTAATCAAATTGACAAAAAACGATGATTGGGAATTGTGCGAAAAATGCACTAACTGCTGATATACGGCGATATGAATCAGGAATGATACTGATGCTTGTACTGTCTTCTATTCTCATTTTGAATAATGCTTAAACATGATCTTCTTCCACTCGAATTACCGTGTCTCATGATAATGATTAGACATGACTAAAGTAAATGGAGAAAGATGACGTCATTTCGTGACCAATGAGTGAATAATTGACCACAGTACATAACAAACTGCAGGCATAACTATTGAATTGAGCTTGAAATCCGTGCAGCGAAGAAAGATGAATCTAGGATAAATCCGGGAAATGGAAAACATGATATTCTATTGTTTTGACAGTGCCTCAAATGAACCTATAGGCCTTATTGGCACTTATCGTGTTTTGCATTAAAATTCTTCTACTCTTTGTTAAGGAAGATATAATAACTCCCTTAGAAAAAATACCTTAGCGTGATATACATGAAGGTATACATCCAAATGGGAGCTCAGCCCATCCAAACATCTGTCTACTCTCTATGTTATCTGCTGAAGCTCAATTTTGTCTTAAATAACAGTTATTGGATCAGTTTTATCAAAGTTGTTTTCACAAAATAGCAAATTTCTAATGAAATGTTCATAATTATGAATCAAAAATTGTATGAAACAATATTATAATACCGCATTGCTATCTTTAATAACTAATATATCATGTATTATCATTTTATATGGCCGCAACTATTTGCGAACGCTCTTCGCTATCAGTCAGCAGCTCATCAAAATGTGTTTTGGCAGCCGAAAGTGGCTACATTTGATAAAATTCCCTAGGTTTTGTGGAGTGAGCATCTGGCACATAGTTCCAATTAAAATCAGCTGCATAAATGCTGTTCGGCAACTGTGCGCAACTTCGTTAAAATCACACATTCAAAAGAAAAGTGGATTTCAGAGATCTAAGATTTAAATGATTATGACCTCAACGTCTTATCGTCTCTTGCACTTATACTCTTTGTAATTATTTTTTCCCTCTACTTTTGAAGAATCTATAGTCACACGCATGCTCAATGCAGTTTGCAAGGTTTGATAAACTCAAAACCCATTAAACCTACATATCAAGAAATTTCTGACATATTTAACCTTCTTGAATGTACTTTTAAAAACTAAACTTTGCCTCATATATCTGAACATTATTGCTACATTTTTAGCAAAAAGAAAGCACATGTCAACGTGATACCAATGGTACCAAATGTGCTTGGTTTTTAGAAAAGAAATTTTAATTCTGAAAAAAGATGCATTCTAAGTGATATATACACTAGGTGACATGCGACGCGTGATTCACGCGTAATTACGGAACACCCCAAACATCCGTGGTTAAGGACATTCTATTCTTCTACCCGCGTACATACGCGCTGCACTAAGAGTCAGAAATCACTTGATCTGATGCTGTTAAAACATAAGAAATGTTTATGAATACGCGCGGGCGAGCGTTTATAGTTTGCGCGTCGTCTACGGTTGTCTGCGCTGCCGCTTGAACCACTAAGATGAACCCCTAAGCATGTTCTGTCTTCCCTGAGCATGAAATTGAGGTCCTATCACATTGTTTAGCCTCTGATACATGCAGACACATGAGACGCAAAGTCTACATAACAGGACTGCCAACTATACTAGCTTATATAAGAGATATTGCATCAATATCCCGCATAGCCACGGATGTTTGGGGTCATGTCACCTAGTGTAGTAACATCAAGTGTTAATGTCATTAATGCTTAAGTGATGAGAAGTAATGTCCAATACATGTTTTGTATGCTCTTAATGCATTTCTAATGAGTGACATTTGCAATGTATAACTGCGAGCATGCAATGACTGTAAAGATGAGGCTGCGTCAGAACTTAGCAGCCAAAGCTGATAATCATTGCTGTCCGAATTCAAGCATGCTCAAAGTTGCATTGTAATATAATTCTATGGTGAAATCGTTGCGGAGTATGAAGATATTGTATGCAGACAGCAGAGAGATATTGCAGTGACCTTGACATCAAATTTATCATCAAAATTATTGATCAATGTGTATGAAAATACATGTGGAATCTTGTCAGTCACTCCAAGTTTCCTCCAGGATTGTTTGAAAAAAGGTTCTGTAACTGATTAACTAAAAGAGGGAGAAGACGATCGGCTATCTCCAACGAAAATAAAACAAATGTCGTGCAGATGATTGAAGAAGACGCAAGACATTCACTAAAGTAATCGCTGAAAGATTATCTATTTGCAAATCTGTGGTCCGTAAAATTTTGAAAGAAGAACATACACAAAAAGTCAGCAATCTAAAACTTCAATAAATACAATTTATGAAGAAAGGAAAGCAGCATAGTAGAATGCCGAAGTCATTTTCAGAAACTTCCTTCTATGCAGCACCTTCATTTAATGCATACATCAGGATGAGTGGCTAAAAATGATAATTAGGCCTACATAAGCCAATTTGAAAACCTCAATTTCACTGACTCACCGAGCACACTTTCAAAAGCATGGGTCGACTTGTGAACCACATCGCCCCCTTGAGAAAAACTGATAGAAGAATACCACACGCCACTACTCTAGAACACATAAATCGCTCTAACTTTTTCCAGTCGACTTCATTTTTGAAGCACTTATACTTCAGAATACCTAGACATCATCTCGAGAAGACATCAACCAAAGTTCAGCAGGAAAAGTTAGATGACGTGAGAAAATTGGCTCGATGTAAAAAAAGCAGTAAAACTTATTAATTTTAATGAGTCTAATTAATTTCTCTCGCTATCAAACTTCTTACGCTGTACTTTAATGCATCGCTTTATTTTATTTGTTTATTATCCATGAAAAGGTCTACACTGCTACTCAAAACACTGATACCTTTTACAGCATTGTCTTAGGGATGTCAGCAAGAATATTGAAACTTCCCGAATTCTTGCCCCCGAATAACATTTCGAATAAAATTTCTGTTGGCAGACTTGACCCGGGGTGAAGACATCGTCCTGCTTTACATTGGTCAACGCGTAACTCTTCAAGGAACGGTGGAAGAAAAGTGGAAGTCGAGGAGAATGTCACTCTGAATCACTCACTTCCATTGAAACTCCATAAGTGATCAACGCAAAAATATAATTTATGACTCATGAATAAAAACGAAAGCAACCTAATTGTTGAACGGCCCTCAATCAGTGTTGGGTTCACAAAAATTCAAATTAACTGATGGGTAGTTTGATAAGTCGACTATTTGGTGTGATCATGCCACAATTGAATAAAATCATTTGCTCGGATTATCAAAATCGCAAATGTTTATTAGTTAGGTGGACCTCTTGCAGAATACAAGTCCTCTTCCGGTGCCGGTGAATTTAAAAACTATTGTATAGATATAAACTTGCAAGTCCTTATATTGACTCATGAGGCCTACAGCTAAAAATAAAGCGCAATCAGTTTTGATGTAGCCACTAAATCATCCAAACATGTCAAGTGCACAAAATAGAGGCTAAATATAAATGTAGATAGAATAATTAAATATTGAGTCGCATACTCAGTAGAAAAATGGGAACATAGCTGTCATTTCATCCAATACCAGGAGTCATCAGTGGGCCTAGTTCACATCTCTCATAATCGACACTCCGCAATTAAAGTTCCAGCCATGCCCGGGTAAATTTTAGATTTGCAATTAGCAAGTTAGTAAAATTTCGATTAGCTTGTTATTTGCAAATCTGAAATTTACCCGGGCATGTCTGCAACTTAAATTGCGGAGTTGTGTCGATTATGAGAGATGTGAACTAGGCCTACTGATGATTCCTGACATTGCATGAAATGGCAGCTATTTATGTCTGTTCCCATTTTTCAACTGAAGATGCAACTCAAAAATTAATTATTCTATTTATATTGTGTTTGCAGCATTGATTAACTATTGCACGCGCACTAACTTAGGCGATTTGTCAGTAGTGTGTTTAAAGTGACATTTAATGAATGCCCGTCGAAATTCATTAACTTCCTAATTGTAAATCTAAGTATAAATGATTCCAAATAACATATTAATGAGTTATTTTTATCTGACAGACCTAGTGCACGCAAATTTATTTCTGAGAAACGTTTGATCTTATGAATGTCTATTTTTACTGAGTAAATAAGTTTACTTCAGTTGATGCTAAAAACAGCTTTCGTCTCTCCTTGAAATTTATTGACCAGATTAAAATAGTTAATTAAAGTACATATCTTTTAATTAACTATTTTAATCTGGTCAATAAATTTCAAGGAGAGACGAAAGCTGTTTTTAGCATCAACTGAAGTATGAAGAACCTCCTGTTGGCGGCCATCCTGTAAATAAGTTTACTACATCGACGCTTCAACAGGATAAAAGTGAACAGTACGAGAAAATCAACGTCCTATCAAAATTAACAGATCCGACTAACTTTGACACTTTTATGGTCATCTGTTGCACATTAGCTTTCTGCTGCAGCTGCCGACATCAATCATGTATGTTTTCGGCATTATTTTAAGACAACATTGACACTTTTCTCATTCACATAAAGGAGTTGTAATCTTACATTGTTATCATAAACAGTTACGGTAGTGGGAAAGCATGACCTTGTCCTTTAACGGCCGACTAACTTCTAACTTCCCACCCTGAAAGCTGATTACTCACGCTTGGGATTTGTGTCACAACAAAGACTTTGCAAAGGAAGAGAACTGGAGACGTGTGCAGCCGGCAATATATTGATTTAGGAAAATATCTTATGACGTTACAAAATATTTCTAACAACGGTCAAGATGATTGTCAATTTATACAGAATAGACAGCTGTCCATATTTTCTAAAATCGCATTTAGGGAATTAATAGAATATCTACAATTAACACGATCAAGACTCGATAGGGAGAAAGCATTGAATGAATGAATGTTCAATTGTCAAGGTCCTTCTTCATGACTTTATACATTACCAAGTCTTTGTAAAGGAGAACACTTGCTGAATTGAGACGAGAAATGCCGTCAAATGTTGATGGTACAGTTCTTGTTTTCATCTGAGATTTTAGAATAACAGGATCAGAGGCTGCTTCTCCTCCCGATTGCCAAGAAACTTTGTGCAGACTGCCGCGCTCTCTGTCTAATACCAAGGCGCTGTCCTCGGTCAGTCCAACAGCATGTCCGGGCCGGAGACCTTCGAAATGCCAGCTGTTGACTCGCATCCATTCACGCGTGGGCTCGGTTGTGTTTGCGGGAGGCCGCGATGGGAAAGTAAGAAGACGACCAGTATGCAGAGCTGTAGAGCCATGTGGACCGCTTTCCACTTTGTCTACAGACACGTATACAATGCCATCATCGTCGATAGACAAATGATATGGCAAATAACAGACACCATGACGACCAAGACTGACTGTGCATTTCTTACGTTTGAAATCGCAGGTCAATTGAAAGATTTGCGTCTTCTCAATGTCACTTTCGGACATTTGCGGACTGGCAACCCATATTCCTGTCTCATCTTCTTTTCCAACCTCTTCATTCTCCTTTTGCTCTTCTGGGGGCACGTGTAGACTCAGACTTCCAAATTTGTCCACATTAAACATCTTGGTACGACCCAGGTACGCACATTCGATGTACGGATCATCATTCTCCCATTCCTCCTCCGTAGGCAACCGGAAACGAGCCAGAAGATTGTTGGATTCAAAGTCTGCCGTGATGAAGACCAGTTGCTGTTTCTCGCTCACGCACAGATATCGAGGTTGCAGACGTTGCTCCGGTTGATCGGATAACCGCAATATTCGTGCAGATAGCTGGCCATCGCACCAACGGTAAAGTCGACACGAATGATTGAGGAGGAAGTAAATGCGTTCACCGTCTGATGACGTGCACACTGATTGAAACCGGACTAGAGGTCGACCAGCTTCGGGATCGGAGAGAGGAATGTCTGCAGACGAGGCCAATTCGCCAATGTCGGACACACGAATCGCTGTGACCGCCGATGGATCTGCAAGAGCGAAGTTTGTCGGACTACGGATATACCAACTTTTGATGCGGTCTGGTTTATGGCGAGTCTTCTGCGGACGCAGGGGAGGCGGCTTCCGCGGTTCCTCGAACACATCATTATCACCCTCGGCGAAACCTGTCGTCTCCTTGTCTTCCATGTCGAGAAAATGACAAGAGAAGTAACGGTGTGCAGCTGATTGCATTGCTCTCTCCTGATTGGCTCATCCACCGACACGATAGCAGTCAATGGAAGTCGCTTTCAGACATAAATAAATACAAAAATGAGATTTAGAAATAAATGCCTAAGGGCAAGGTGACCCTGTTGTCTACATAATTGCTTTCCTAGACATGATCGTTGTTGACACGACACGAGCAATTCATTAATAACAATTAACAATGATAAGCCTACACCGTAGTGCTCAAAGTCTTCCGTAATCATTTGCAGGGTACTTCTATTCTCCCCCCCCCACATTTCTGACACCGAGAAGTGTTGCATCATCAACGGTCTTCTCTTGCTCCTACCTGTTCTCACTGACGTGGCATAGCTTTGAGTGTGTAAAACTCCTCTTGTCTGACTTGTAGAACATTTACAGCCTCAGAATTAGACAACTGCTCGTCATTTGTCTGTAGACAACAATCACAGGAAGTTCATGATCACAGCTGTGCCTTGTATTCTAACTGAGTATCCAAGGGACTAATCCTTCATCCCAGGGTTCAAGTAAGACTTCTCAGTCGTGCTGTAGTGTCACTCAGTGACAGATCAAGTCTATTCTATACCCAATGTGACTAACTTTGACGAAATTTGATGATCTTGAAAACTTGAAAAATGTGGGGGGGGGAAACATAGAAGTACCATCATTTGCAGTTGTTTAAGTATGACTTTGAATAACGAATGTGGAAGTCCACATCTTTTAGTCTGTTATTGTCCACTAAATTTAGTCGGAATAAATTATCCAGGTATAGTACTTACAGACAATGATGATAACATGGGAAATCACAAACACTGTTGGAGCGGTAATTTAGCGACAAAATATTTTAAGGGTATGTTGTAAAAATTCTATTTGCTTTCTGAAGATTAAGATAGAAATGATAGAATTTACTGATTTTCAAATTGAAATTGGTGCTCAGAATTGGATCTCAGAAGAACGAGGACGCTTGAATTTGATTGCTTGCTTCATTGAGCGCCATGGTATCACATATAGCATTCCCAAAAACGTTTTTTTGCATGGC
>CAJQUW010000778.1:0-82172 GCA_907163375.1 Prostheceraeus crozeri
TCATTGAAGTCTATAGAAAGTGTTTACAAATGTAAATTGAAAATATTAAAGCTGACGCTTTAGTTGAAAGACTAATGGATCTAGATGAGCATGCTATGAATCATCATTTGGATCGAAGATGGATAGAGGAATTTTCCATGCTGCAAATGTAAAAAAAAATGATAGAGTGAAAATGGGATGCAATTGGTGCGATCTGGAGTGAAAAACGAAAAAGTGACATTTGCAACAAACGATTTGTCAAGTAACTCTACCAATAAAAGTGACTTTAGAAGGAAAGATTGGAAAGAAGAGACGTTTCAATTATTATAATTGAACGGAACTGCGTTGAGTGTTTTAAAAGGGAGCGATCCCTTCTCTTTTTACCATGTATGTCATTCTGTTATGTGTTCTACGTGCTATGTACCTTTGGAAACTATGTTGTGTCCCATCTGTGATCAAGAAATAATTTCAACAGTCAATGTATATAAATGATGTTGATGCAATCCTAGTCGAATTTAAAACAGTCATCTATGACCATGACACCACTGTATCATCGTCTCATTGAAATGAGAAAGCATGATTATAGAAGGCACTGGATTCTTGTGTTGGAAAAACTATTATCATTCAGTGATTGTAGAGAGATGATACATCGTTTGAGTAATGCAATCATCATTCACGCAAACTCTGAAGATGTTGACTATATGCTATCTTATAATTTTAAACCAAATCAGTTTACGAATACACTTTCATCACTGTTACATCATGGTATTCTTTCATTACCTTGCTTGGAGTTATGTATTCTACACGCTGCTTATGGGAAGCCTTTTCCACTTAAGCACAATTGATGCAAAGGCATTAAACTTTACAAATATCGTCATACAAACAGATTGTTTCATGTCTGGCTCATAACATATCAGCAAACGACACAGCTGAACTGTTTCCATTGAACTATAGTATCTCACTGAATGATACATTACGGCTACCCACACATGTATCTGCTTCTGACTATCCTACTGGTACTGTGGCTGTTCTCAGTGTATTGCTTTTTACTACTGCTGTACTCAATGTCTTCCTCTATTTCATTGCGTTTACGACGGTGATGTTTCGACGCTGCTGTCGTGTTTAAGCAAAGATCACTCTAACATCCGCCTGTAAAAATGTCTAGACGTCGTTCATCTCACCGTTCACGCAGACAAAAGTGTCAATCAAATGCAAACAAAAAATTCTGTCTCACGCTTCGTCGCTTATTAAAATTAAAGCCATCTCATCCGTCTCATCAGTCTTCTCCGTCCACTGACACTCTCACTTCTGCAAAAACTCTGAAAGAAAAAGAATAGGAGATTAGAGGCGGCAAGGAAATGATGATGTTGAAGTAACTTACTGGGCAACTTCTTCCGAACTTTTTGGACGACGAAGTCCTCCAGCTCTCCAGTGATGTTCAAATTGAAATGTAGGCACCGGACTCCGTCGCCCTCATAGCATTGCTGAGTCACATTAGGGTCGTCAGTCATTGTGGGGACGTCACATATATTATTTTCAAAGAGGGGAAGATGGACTTCATACACTCTTCTTTTTCTACTCTTCAAACACTCATGCAGTCGCTCAACTTCACCCGCCAACCTCTTATTTATACCCTTCACCTCCTCCGTCTCCTTCACCACGCTTCGCATCCACTCTATCTCTTCATCCTTCCTCGACAAACTCGCCTGCAAACTCTCCACCAAACCTGCCTTCCTCATCAACTCGCTCCTTTCCGCCATCCATTCCTTCTCCTTCTTTCTCATACACTCCAACTCTTCCCTCGTTGCCCTATACCCCTCAACCTTCGCCACCAGCTGTTCATTCTCCTTCAAAACTTTTCTATTTACACTTTCCAAACACATCACACGATCCTTTAACCTAACAAATGCCTCCGTATCACACCCCTCTTCCCGCCGTGGCGATGACGCTGCCATCGGCTTACCCACTGCCTCACCCTCCCCCTCCAGATCACCGATATCCCCAAACAAATCCTTAATCACCTTATCCAAATCAACATCATCCTTCTTCTTCATTTCCGCTCTCAACTCAACTTCCTCACTCGAACTCTCATCACTCCCCTTCGTCACCACTTTCTCCCCAACCACGCCCTCAATCGTTGCCACCGCCTTCCTCACCTCTTCCTTTTCCAACAACTCTCCCTCAAACCACTCCTTGAACCCTGCCATAGCTATATTACCACTTGGACACTCGTTGTGATCCTTAATAAATGCCACCTCATTCCCTTCCCCACATACCACCCGATGATGGACGCACACTCTCAACAACATCTCTCTCATATGCACGCCCACCGTCCCCTCTTTAATATGCTTCCTCAGCTCACTACCTCTGGCAATCTTGCCGCAACTGCATTTGCCAACCAACATTTTTGCATTGCTTGATTTCGTCATTATGATTCTGTAAAGATAGAGTAAAATTTGATGGCAAGTGTTTATAGGATACTACTTGCTGATATGCATTGAAAGACTAAGTCATCAAACATTTGATAGAAAACGTTGGAATAAAATCGTCAACCAAAGTTAAAGAGTATGATTCCTAGCTTTATCCTAAATCCCAAAGTTTGATAGCAAACCTTGTCAGAGCACTCACCGTTCGTCTTGCAACTTAAAACAGGAGTGAAGACTAGAGAAAAGTCGCGCTTTATATACCCAGCGAGCACAAAGCTATGATTCAGACCTTCCTTATTTGGTCATGCTTTTAACTTGACAACAGCAGTTTTACCATGTATGGGCATCGGCAGTCACCGTGCTTTCTGTTACCAACTCCCAACACAAAGACGGATTCCCCTATGACGCGAAAAGGTTTGACGTCAATGCTTGCAGTAACCATCCCATTTTTACCAAGTTACAATGACAAACGATAGACGTTGACAAGCCTAAGTTACTGAGGCTAGACGAAGAAGGCCTGATAGCAAGCCAGCAACCGTTTGGGTGTTAAGCTCTTGAATACGTTACAGGCATTACTCAGAGGGGATCTTATCCCAGCTCCAAGGCCTCGACCCACAAATCCAACCTCGGACGGACAGAGCGTGCGTCATATCACTGTGTTGGTATCCGGGCCCCAGTTTTGACATGAAAACCGGTGGAGTTATTTACAAGAGGAAACGACCCAAGTCACAGAGACTCATAAACGACTGCTATTTATTCAAAAATTTTAATTATTATCATTAAATATGAATTTAAATTTTTCAGTATTTTAGTACTACTCATAAAACGTTTATAAGTAGTCTGTCACCTACAGCACAGCAAGAGCTGTCGAATGTTTTTTGAATGAAGTCTAAAGGACTTGTAGAAGCAAAGTTATAGCCGTTTGAAGATTTCGGCCTACTATCATCAAATGGTCAGTCATGCTATACTGACTAACCTATAAGTCTGACACCTTAGCTGATATCAGCAATGGAAAGTCAGAAGTCCGATATCGGAACTCAAGAGAAACGACTTACCTGTAGTCAGTTTCTCAACTTAGTGAAATTCCTCTCCCGATCCCATTCTTATATACCCTGTGAATATGCAATCGATAAGGGGTGGGGTGGGGTGGAGGTCAAAACATCATTTGTCTCAAATTCGACGCTGATTCCAAATCTGGTCTCTGTTTGCCCGTCCGACGCTTGCTTCACCCGCTAGAGCGATTTTCATAAACATTCTAACTCTGTCGTTTTTCGCCAATCTCCCAAAATCTTAAATGACGCATCACATCTAAACGAAGGCAGATACGAACAAGCCATGTTTTCCACTGAATTTGTCTCACTCTTAGCTTTCAAACGAGCTATTGCACGACTTTCTACCATCTCTACAACCAAAGTTGGAAGTGTGACAGGAGGGGGTGGGGGTCAGAACTTTTTCTCTCCGATTGAGTTGGGAAGACGTTCCTAGACCCAACTTTGACCAAAACGTCCGAATTTGCACTCCATTTTCCCATCCAAGCACTCCTTCTGCCCGAAAAACGACTTTTCTCATCCCAAACCCTCCAAAACCTGACTTTTTCCAACTCTGACAGTTTCCTGCCATTTTCCTCCCTAAACCCAAGAAAATGAGTCCAAACTGATCTTTTCACTGCCTTTTTCTCATTCTCAGCTTTCAAACGAGCTATTGCACGACTTTCTACCATCTCTACAACCAAAGGTGGAAGTGTGACAGGAGGGGGTGGGGAAGGGGGTGGGGGACCCGTTTCCTCCTCACGGACCCATTCCTCCCAGCACACCCTTGACGAACTCCCTCACCTTCCTTCCAGAGGGTGGGGGTGGGGGCTGACTCAGCATTTAACATTTTGTCCTTGCGTCTGGAATGTGCTTACTACTCTCATCAAACGAGCATGGAAGAGATTGCATTTGCTTATTAATTTCAAATGCATCAACTGTTCATGCGATGCGCTTGCTACTGTATATACTAGTTTTATTCGTCCATTTTTATTGCCTCCTTTTTCTGCTTTTTGTAACATCCCAGTGTATTTACGCAAAAGACTCAATAATGTTGAGAGGAGGACCATGCGAAGATTGGTGAAGATCATTGTCAGATCAAGTTAATTGATGCAGGTGACAATATATGCAAAAGACTACTCAATGAAGTGTCAGAACACTCTGAGCATCCTCTAAGACAGTTCT
The DNA here is from genome assembly GCA_907163375.1 of Prostheceraeus crozeri. Taxonomy (NCBI): domain Eukaryota; kingdom Metazoa; phylum Platyhelminthes; order Polycladida; family Euryleptidae; genus Prostheceraeus; species Prostheceraeus crozeri. The sequence goes on from CAJQUW010000778.1 coordinate 4,619, forward strand.
TTGAGCTTCGTGAACCTACAAGAAATACTAGAAAATTCACACCAACATACGCCGGCCGAGAACGAAGACAAGCAGATATTCTTCTTCATTTGTAAAATACTGTGCCTGATTCAAGAGGTAAGAACAAAAATCTGACTTAAATCATTACGGGAACTACAAACGTTTCTGGCTTATTTGCCGTCATCCGACCTCCAGACATTGTCGGCATCTAATTGCTATATCGGCGTCTGATTTACTGATTCTCTACAGTAGGGTATACTACACAGATGACGGCAAATAAGCCAGAAATGTTTGAAATTCCCGTAATGATTTAAGTCAGATTTTGTTCTCACCTCTTGAATTTTTTTCCTTTCGGGGTAGATAAAACTTGTTTAGATTAACTGTTCCTGATCTCTGTATCTTCAAGTATGTAGATGTTGATATTTGTGATGTGCTCGCCGCATTCTCCGAGGCAAATAAAGCAATTCTTATCTTTTATCTTATCTTAAGAAAACACAAATACAATATTTTACACAAAAAGTTTCACTCATATTTTGTCATCTCCTTCAAATCGTTCATAATCAGATATGATAAGTAGTACAAATGCGCAAAATACTAGTGTGAACTTTGCGGGGGGAACGTTTTTTCTTGCCTTAAGCGTAAGAAACATTTCTCACCCGATAATTTCATTCGTGTTTCAAAGAAAAATGCACAAATTCTGCACATTTTCATCATCATCGAAACTTGCTTTCATTCGTCATCAGTGGGAACCTCAAGTGCATGATATGAATGCTAATCAACACTAGTGCAAACTGGATGCTCCATCAACTAAAGCAGCTAATATATAATTTGATTCTGATATCCCAATTTCGCACTAAAATCACATTGACCCGTTTCTTTAAGATTGACAACCGCTGTCTACATGTACATTAAATATGATACATCTGATATGCCATCTACACATGTAAGGCACAAATTCATGTCATTAGTGATTCTTATTTGTTGTAAAAGTTTATTTGCAGTGATACATTAGCATGACATGTATACACATATGCACTTCAAATATTTGTTTTATATTGCAAGTAATTGTGAGCCTGTATTGAAAACGTTGCTTTGGAAGTAATGCAATGTACTCGTAGTTTTAGTGAGCACACAACGTTGATTAACTTGGCATTTGAGTCTACATTTACAAATGAAATTTATAAGAAATGTTTCACTGGCTACTCTTGGGTCTTATCTTGTGATGTACCCATGCACGTTTGTTCGGTATTGGTCTTGCGTCGACACAAGACCAATATTAGACCCAACCTTGATGATACTGACCGATGAAAGAAAAGTATCGATAAATTGACGACAAAAATGCTCCTTTATGGTATGCTTATAATAGAATGATAGCCATTCATCTGTTCTGATAGTGTTCTTTTATTCCTGGATGAAAACAGCGTATTGTGCTGCCGATGTACGATTGCTGGCATTTGGAGCAATTCATTTCGTAAATGGCATTTCTTCTGAAACATTGTTTTGTATAATTTTTGATGCAGCCTTGTAATTTGGATTCGTTTTGATTTGCGGATTTTCTCAGGACATATTTTGTTTTTTCAAGACGTTTTCATAGTTTTTGTCCGATGTGTTGTGCGGTCATTGAATCCTTTTTTTTGATCTAATCTTATTTTTCGATGTATTTCACAAGATAAATAGCTCATTTTGAAATGTGACCATGTTATAAGTCTTGTCCAAATGCTTTTTGAACTTCTTTTGAAAATGAGTGTGGATTATCTATAGTCTAGACATATTGAACTGTTTAACAAAAATATAACATTTTTATTTGGCTTTTCATAATAGGCTTTGTTTGAGTGATGTATAAATTCTAAGTCTAGCTCTCATTGTCATCTCCCGGAATTAATACACAGCTTCTCAATGAAATCAAAATTACATCAACACATTGACAAAGTTATCAAATCAAGCCAATTTGTCTAAATTTGAATATATTTTGCGGACAACACAGAGAAAATACAGGATAATCAGACGTTGACGGAATCAATTAGCCTGTTGATATAAAAAATATGTTTGAAAAATGAAAACGACGTGGATGTTGTTCATCAGTTCCGTAATCGTTGCGAGGTTTTGCAGAACCACTTACTGGGATTAGCGAGATCAAAACAGGAACCGAACCCGGTCCGTTGCAATAGCTGCAAGTATTAGTCTAAATCATTACCAGAAGACCACCGCAACACGTACAGAACGACAATGTCCAACGCTAACTACAAGCTGAGCACTGTCTAGAAACGAACAAGATGACGACTTGACCGTGGAGATTAGCTCATGAAATTTGCGCATGCGCACATTGACACAACCAAAAACTCAACACAAATTTGGAAATAGCACTGCGACAATTGATCCCACGTAGGCAAAAATAACACCGTTCGAATCGTATGAAACCGCGATGAAGAATATATAAAATCCAACACGAATAACTACCATAAACCGATGAATACAATACTATATATTGTTGTAAATTTTGCCTGAATAAATTATTTAAGGATAGCAATTGCGGACAGTGATAGCATGTTTATTTGCAAGTATTTGGAACGACAATTAAATGATACAATATATATATTATTGATTTGATTCATACTGCAGGCGTTAATCGATTGCATGAATGCATTACAAAATAAATATACTGGTCCGCACCTCGTAATATTTAGGATTAAATAAATTAACATAAATCACGTTGGGATTCAGTAAAAGTGATTCAGTGACTCATGCCGCTTGTTACTCAATATAATAACTATATTTATGCTCCATTGATTCCATGATGATATAGTAACCATTGAATTACATGTACACCATTAACTGTCCTCTCCTTCCAGTGTTTTCAATATTTAATGACCATTTAACACTCTTCTATCATTTGTAAATATCATTTTGTATCACCGCATCATCGTACCTCATCGTTTTTCACTTTTCATTGTATCATTCATCTCTTCACTGTATCATTCATTGCATCACCCCTTAACGTGTTTTCTTTTGAAAAATATACGTTCTGCTATTCTGCTATCCTATGTAGAAATTTAATATTGTTTTATGGCACAAGTTGACCACTAATGATGCCTGACGATCAAAGCCGTTATCAGCCGGTACAGAGACACCAGCTACCGTATCATCCCCGACTGGCCGGTTTCTCATAAGCTGGCCACCGACCGACCGGTTTTTAATACGCCGGCCTGCCGGTTTTGATGACGCCGGTCACCAGCCCGGCCCCGGACGCCAAAAACCCGGTCTGTTCCAACCTTGTTCCACCGGAGCGTGGAGATAATGATATGGCCAGCTTTCATATTTCGATAGCTTGCAATAGCTGCTTGGATAGCGTTAATTATAATGACTAATAGATTGTTTTCTTTTGATGTCGCATTCACAACAACTGCTTTTAGTTATTGTTTACCTACAGCTCGCTTACCATCCACCATTCCGGCCAGTGGATGCAAGGTTTTCCATCGCAATTCCATCGTTTTCCTATCTTTTAAGCCTGAAAAATGACATGTGACGTCCTTTGATATTATTGAACAGCTGCCTATCGGTGCTTTTAACAACAATGAAATTAAATAAACAATAGATCAAATTGCCATGCAAAAGATGTGCGGCTGGTAGGATTCGAACCTACGACTAAGTTAACTAGACCTGTGCTCTAACCAACTGAGCTACGAGCCACTTACGCGACTCTGTCAATTGGCAGGATCAAACCCTCAAGACTTATTCGTTGCTAATGTTGAATCCACGAGATGCGCAAATTTCCCTCGGCTAAGCAAGACACAAATCAAAAAGCTATGGTAGGCCAATGCAAATTTTCAATGATTCGATTCGACTTAAAATATGCCAATTCGCAGGTCCCTATTATGAACACAATAAGCTATTGACTGCAGATTAAAGTCGAAGAGTTCTGCCAATTGATTGCTTTGATGAGCATGATCGCCTACTCCGAAAGTCAATGCTTGCCGAAATTGCTTCTTTATCAGCGACATTTTCTGGAACTGTACATTCCTCATCATCATCATTTCATAGCTATAGAATTAATCCTGCAAAACTTCCAATTACAAAAATTTGCGAATCCGACTAGGACGCTTACCCTGTACATTGATATTTGATGACGTTTTTCTCCTACCGACGACATTCTTTGCAGTACATGTGAAAGTGTGACTTCCTTTCGACGTCGGTGGAACATTGAGAATAACAGAAGATATTCCGGATGATTTGTTCTTCTCATTTCCATTCAAGAGCATCTTCAAAGTAATTTCTGGTTTCGGATTCCCTTCGGCGGTGCAGTTCACACTTTCTCCAGCAAATACTTCATCTGTGGGCAACAATCTCAAGTTGTGAGGAGGATCTGAAACAGATGAACACAGAAGATGTCATGTATATTTGTAGGCCTCTTATCAATAGGACTTGCATAACTTTGACCTATAAAATAAACATTTTGATCCAATAGTTGTATGGAGTCCACATATTGAAATTTTGTGAATAGAAAAAGAAAATGAAGCGACAACTTCACAAAGGTTCATCAAGGATGTTAAGATCAATCAAATAAAAATCAGATATGACCAGCGAATGAAGATCCTGGAAGACAAGTTCTTCAGTGAAATACTGAGCTATTCGAGTGAAGGCTGTTTCCGTCCACAATACCACAAGACAGGGTTGGAACCGGCCGGCGCCGAGCCGGTGGCCAGCCTATTCAAAACCGGCCGGTCGATGGCCGGCGCATTGAAAAATACCGACCAGTCGGAGATGTGATCGGCGGCTAGCGTCTCTGTACCGGTTGATTAAGGCTCCATTTTGGTCAAAATATGCCCTTAGACAATATTGAATTTCCACATAGGATTCATCAAATGCATGAATGGTAGACCTAACGGTAGGCCAACTCCGGATAAGTGAGAGTTACCTATAACAATACAATATTATCCGATGCAATTATTCACACTTTGATAACATGTTTTGTGCGATGAGCAGGTACACTTAATGGCATATTTACTAGTCTAATGAGTTGTAGGCCTTCTTTATAATTCATCATAATGTTAACTGCATTTTCAAAGTCAATCAAATTCTACTATACCTAATGTTGACTTTCTAATACTTGATGTAAAAACATATAATATGCTCGTAATGTGTATTTACATACCACCATCAGTATCCAATGATGTCCTTTCCGACGTTCATGGGGCGATTGTTGATGGCACTGACAGATTTCTTTTGAGTCATCCAAGCTACGATCAAATAATTGTCGGTGACTTCAATCGTCTTGGTGCCAGTGATCTCTGTTCCGAACTTGGACTAAAGGATATTGTTTCAAAAGCAACCAGAGGAAGCAATATTCTAGACCACATATTGATTTCCAGAAATCTTCTATCAAATTATGATCACAACTCCTTAGAATATGAGGCTCCCATCGGTAATTCGGATCACTTGACACTGACCATAATGCCAAAAATCAATACAATTTCCGAGACTTTCGTCAGATGGCATAAAGTTTTCGATTTTCGTCGTTCAAATACAGAGCGGCTTCTATTGAAGGCTGATGAGGACGTAAATGTTCAATGGTTGAAATTTCACAGTACTCTTTTGAGTCTCATGGATGAGTACTTGCCTAGTCGTTGGGTACCCATAACCAACAATGACAAAGAGTGGATTACTCCATTGACCAAAATGTTACTATTGGATAAATGGAAGGCATTCAGGGATAAAGATTGGACCAAATACAATCATTTGAAAGAAAAAACAAAATTGGAAGTAAGGAAGGCCAAGGAATTGTGGGCAAACAAAATGATGGAATCAAAGAATAGTCTTTGGAAATTGGTGAGTCAACATTCAAAGAAAAAGGATTTGAATTTTGTGTCAGCTTTGATATCAAAATTAGGAGATGAGCAAACCTTGCTTGATGCCTTGTCTTCAGATTTACGGGCTCGGTTATCCTCGGATAATCAATCTATTCCGATGTTAAATGATGTGAGTCACTTGGAAGATGATTTTTGGCAAGTTCATATAACTGCGTCCCGCATCAAAAATAAGTTAAGAAAGTATCCAAAGAATAAAGCATGTAGTGTTGACGAGATTCCGACGAAGATATACGTGACCCTTGCGGACGTAATTGCTAAACCTCTTTGTACTATCTTTAGAACCTCAATTAAGCAACGAACTTTTCCAAATGCATGGAAAGAGGGTGTTACAAAACCAATACCAAAAAGTAAAATTCCTGAAGTAGACATCTTAAGATATATCACACTCCTACCCCTCCCTGCTAAGGTTCTTGAGAGTACCACTGGAGATGTCTTATGTGTTTAACCAACACGGCTGCCGCAGATCTGCTTCAACTACTACAGCCCTTCTGAATATTTACAACGCTGCAACCAAATTTTATGACGATTCAGCAAATTTTGGAACTGCGATTTTAAGCTTTGACCTATCGAATGCTTTCGACCGCGTTGATCACCGCCGTTCAATAAAGAAGCTGTATACTCAGAATTTTCCCATTAGTTTCTTATAATAATAATAATAATAACTGTATTTGAAGAATTTTCGCATAAGACAAGTTAAAGTTACAGAGAATGCACTACAAATACAAAGCCCATTTCGGGCTCAAACAAGTCTGTGGATGCATGAAAATAGAACGCTGCACGCATATCTGGGAAATTACCAAATATCACAACGTGAGAAATAGGTAGACACAGTTCTTTTGAAGCTTGCCAATGAAGTAGCCGAGATTTCGTCGCTTGACAGGGTGTTCCAGTGCTTGATTGTGTTGACAGTAAATAAATTCTGATAACATCCGTGACGAGTGAACTTAAGGTCAAGCTTGAACATGTTACCACGGCTGCTGTTGCGCTTTGAAAATTGATGACTTTCAAAATCAAGATCGGCATACCCATGCAACATCTTGTACATAAAAATCAGACGGTAACGGAGTCGACGACCGCGTAGGCTCATGAGGTTCAACTTCTTTAGACGAACTTTGTATGGTAGGGGACGGAGGCTTGGGAAGAAATACGTGAATCTTTTCTGGACTTTCTCGATTGCTTTGTCGATGTATTTGTATTGTGGAAACCATATGACGGATCCGAATTCGAGTATAGAGCGCACATTGCTGGTATAAATCTTTGTAAGGGCATAATGCTCTCTTGTTCTGAAAGCCTTCTTTATGATTCCGAGCATTCTGTTTGCCTTAGCAACAATACTAAGAATGTGCGATGTAAAGATATTTCGTTTATCTCGGTCCACTGTGATGCCCAGGTCTTTCATCCTATTGACTGAATCAACAAGGCAGTTGGAGATTGTATATGGGGAGCATAAATTCTTGTTACCGAAATGAACGACGCAGGTTTTGGAGAGATTTACGTTCATGAAGTTCTTCGAACACCAGTTGTGAAGTCTATCCAAGTCTGCTTGAAGAGATTCAGATGCCCTGGCCTGGTCGATATCGTCGCTACCAAAGGTTATCCAGATTTTGATATCGTCGGCGTATTTTTGGATTCTGCATTGTTGAATAGCTTCATCGAGGTCGTTCACAAATAATAAGAATAACACCGGACCTAGCACCGATCCTTGGATGACGCCACTAGTAATCGGCAGTTCGGATGAGATGGCATCATTAATCTTTACAACTTGTATACGATTGCTCAGGAAATCGACGATCCATTGAAAAAGTTGACCAAAAATATGAAAAGTGTTTAATTTACTTAAAAGAAGTTCGTGCGGCACGACGTCGAAAGCTTTACTAAAGTCAACTTGGACCACGTCTGAACAATTATTCGAGTCGAGATTGTGTAACAACTGGTCGTAGAAAACTACTCCTGCCGTTTCCACCGATCGCCCAGGCAGAAATCCATGTTGGGACTTGCGAATTAGACTATAGGAGGATATGTGTGCCATTAGATTGCTTCGTACAATGCGCTCCATGACTTTACATACTGCACTCGTTTGAGCAATAGGTCTGTAGTTTGAGAATTCAGCCTTAGTGCCCGATTTGTAAATTGGTGTTATAACAATGTGTTTCCAAGATGTCGGAATTCGGCTTAGCGACATTGACAAGTCAAAAAAGGAAGCTAACTTGGTAGCCAGGAAGAATCCACCACGCTTGATAAGAATTACGAAATGCCATTGAGGTCTTCTGTTGATGCTGACGGTAACTTAGAAATCACTGCGTAGACATCGATAGGGTCAAATTGTATCGAACGCAATTCACAAATGTTGCCATTTGAGGAGCTTGGATGAGCATTGTAGTCACTTGAATGTACATGTACGATTAGTGGAGACATGTATGAGGAGAATAGAGAGTTAAATGAATTTGCAATTTCAGTATTGTCAGTGATAATTTCATCATTGCTATCTTTCATGGTGCTAAACAATTCTTTTCCTTTGAATTTTCCTTTGACGTATTTCCAGAATGGTTTCTTATTATTTGATCGCAACTGCTTGGAAAGTTGCTGTTCATGCTTGACTGTAGCTTCCTTGATCACTCGGTTTAGGTTCACTTTAGCGGTAAGAAGTATGGATTGATTATCGATAGTTGGATTTGAAACAAACTCACCATGCTTGCGTCTGACTTTTCTCATTGCGGTTCGGACTCTTGAAGACAATTTCGGCAGCCAAGAAGAACTTTGCTTGTATGGGATTGATTCTTCGGTGGCATGAACAATGTTGGAGTTGAAACGATTCCAAATATCATCTATGTCTTCGTTAAGATCACAAGACCAATCTTGTTGTTGTAGAATCTTTGAGTAGTGCTTCCAATTAGCTTTAGATAGAATAGGAACTAATTTGGTAGGCACAGTATTCATAACCGTATTTATTGGGGTCGTGAAGGAAATGATTGCGTGGTCCGACGTTGAAAAACATTCACCAACATCTAAGTTTTCAATATGGGTGTCGCAAGGGGACATTACCAAATCCAAAATTGTCGAAGATGCAGGGCGAGTGGGCTGGTTGACGTGTTGGAGTAGGAAATTATCCTTGGTCCATTGAACGAATCGATGTTTACAGCTGTAAGTGGCATCAGAGTCCCATTGGATGTGAGGCAAGTTGAAATCGCCGATGAGAATTGAGCTCTGGGCGTTATTATTCAGGGTAATTGTTAGATAGGAAAACAGATCGTCATCACATTCGAAATTGTGAGAAGGGGGCCTATATAAGCAAGTGAGGCATAAAAGGTTCACCTGAGATTCCTTATCGAGAATGGTACAGGTAATGGATTCGACACTACTAACAGAATACTTGGAATTACAGGTTGAAAGGAGAGTGCCTTGTATGTAAACCAACACTCCACCACCTTTTGAACCAACACGATCACATCGGTACATAGTGTAATTTGGTAGACAAAAGAACGCATCAGGCAGACTTGCGTCTCCCCAGGATTCGACAACGCAAATAACGGTAGGCTTGTAGAGGGCAGCATAGGTAGAAAGAATCGGCATCTTATTAACAAGAGATCTAGCATTAACATAAAAAACTTTTGCGTCGAGTTGACTGTCATGGTTCGAACGATTACTTATAACTGAGGTTTCATGGGATGAACAGAGTGAAATCAAAAAGGGGGATAAATAGCGAATGGATTGGCAATAATGGGTCCTTACAAAGTTATAGTACAAACGAAGAGGTTCAAGCGAATTGCTGGGTTCCTGCTGACGCAGGAGTCACAAGATTTGCAGGCCGATGTCAACCCTGTCAACAACTTCGTTGTTATGAAATAGTTTACCCGAGCGGATGAATATTCTGTCATTAGGGCCCCTGAATCGCTTTCTGAGCTCCACTGCTTTGGCACGAATACGTTTTTCCTCTTGTCTCGTCAGATATGTAGAATCCTTATTGATGTAGATAGTTCCAAAGACATCGGTAACAGAGGCGTCGTTTCTAATTTTCCTTTGACCAAAGAGAATTGTGTTTCGGTGAGCAGAGTCAATAAAGTCAACCCGCATCAGGCGTGGGGAATTGTTTGTCGAATTTCCCACACGTGTACATGAAATGATTGAGTCAGGAGTAAAGTTTTGGTCGATCTTGCGACAAAGATAGTTTATTTTCTCGGCATCATTTACAAGGGGATCGTCATCATCAGGTTCCAACGCATCATCAGAGACACCAGAAAAAATTGCTCGATTGCTGCGTTTCTCGGACTCAACCCTTTCAATATACTTCTGCTGCTCGACGATCACATTTTTCATTTTGGTTATTTCGACGTGGATGTATAATTGGTGTTCCTGGACTTTCACTAGGTTGACTTCAATTTGAGTTACACGGTCAGCTAGGTCGTTGATTTTGCTAATAATACGTTCCTCGGATTCTTGAATGAGGCTGCGTATATCGTCAAGAGTAATGCTAGAACTCAAGCAGGCTTGCTGAACCCCAGATCGAGTGTTAGGTTTTTCGTTTGTTTGTGGATTATTTGGCGTACCTTTGTTATTCACATCCGTGGAACAGCTGATAAGTAGACACGTGAAGAATCACTCGATGAGATTGCGGGGGTGATAATGGTAGATGACGTCAGAAGGTCGTTGGCAGTGTGGTTGGAAAACTATTTCAGTGGCAGAACGGGTCAATTGAAGTTAAGCGATAACATCTCTCTACAAAACAAAATAAACATTTCACAAGGAGTTCCACATGGTTCAGTACTTGGGCCGGCTATCTTTTGTATTTACCTCAGTGATTTTTCTCCATCATTGACTTCTTCGGTGGTAACGAAATATGCGGACGATATCACGATCGTTGCACCTATCATCTCCAGATCCTCAATAGAAATTCAACAGTTGATTGATTGTGAAGTGGATAATCTTTTGGATTGGTGCAGCCATAATGGTATGAAAGTGAATATGAAAAAATCTAAATGTTTGATGGTCACCCGTCAGCCTCTTTGCTTCTCAGTCATGCCGAAGATTGAATGTGTCTCCCGTTTGAAACTTCTTGGGATTATTTTCAACAATCAATTGAACTGGAGTTCGCAAGTTGAATATTTAAGAGTGAAGTGTTCACAACGCTTTCACATATTGCGCAAATTAAAGTACCTCACATCTGAAGAGTCACTGCATGAAATTTATGCAGCAACTATTCGTGCGCTGATGGAGTACGCTTGTCCCTTATTTACCGGATTGAATAAAAAAACAGGCTAACATCTTAAAACGCATCGATACTCGTGGTCATCGCATCATTTCCGGATGGCGCCCAGAAGGCAGTTATAAGTGGAGCTATAATTTACGGTGCAATTGTTCATCTATTACTGAACGTCACTTGTTGTTGTGCATGAGAATGTGGAAAAGTATAGTTGAGCAGGAAAATCACATATTAAGTACTTGTGTTCCGCCCATACTCACCACATCTGGACATTTCCGTCTTCCAGCAATAAGAACTGACAGACATGGTAACTCTTTCTTCCCTTACATGGCGAGACTTTGCAACACAAGTTTTCATCGTCAGCTTGGCACATGCGCTTAATCTAACTTTGCAATGATTTTATTATACATGCATACTTCGATGTAACTTATATTTCTTGATGAGTTTACTAACTAACTTACAATGTACACGCTAGTTTCTTTGTATATTATGATTACCATTCAAATAAAGAAATACACAAAAGAAGAAAGAAAAAGAAATACAAGCAGATTGAAAGCAGATAATCAAAATAATGACCCAAACTGTCATTGATATAATAATAGCATTGGCACCATAATAGCACATGATTATCTCGCCTTCACAAGAAGGCTTTAAGCGGTCAACGAATTCTAAGTTCCAGAATAATAGAAGTTTCTCTAACGACCAAAGTTCTGTGATGAGCAATTTGATTACTGACTGAGTTGCGAAATGTTTTGTCTGCGACGTGCAAACTTGATTTAAGGTGATTCACTGGAGTGAGATTTACTTCTTCACTTGCGAGGGAACTCCATTAATTTGCGACGTCAATTGCGAACTCTCTTCCCTACAGTTCAAACTGAGATCCCTTGAGTTTACATTGATGACCGCGAGCTGAGTCTGGAACAATGAGTTCACCAAACTTGTCATCAATTTTTCATTTCATTTCAGTGAGTGTCCTGCACAACGTCAATCAAAATTTGTCGCATGCCGGTAACATATCAAACAGTTACCCACGATCCACTGTCAAATGTTCGGTCGGGTAGTAGGCCCTAGATTGCATTGAAATCCTTTATTCATTGCATCTGTAAGCGCCACTTGTTAGATAAGTGAAATTTGATGTAGTGAAATTATTCAGCATCTGCAATAATTTTGCGATAGGCTGAGGAATATACAATGCCTCCAAAGTTCATGGAGGCTAGGGAAACTACAACACTGATAAAATGGGGTTTGAACTACATGAACATGTTTAAGTTGGCAGCAATCATTTTTTAGCTGCTTAAAGAAGAGTTCGCAATATTTATGTCACAAAGCATACGTGTAGATACTCTCAAATTATGTTACTATTACATCCCATTAATGTTGTAATGATTGACTAAGCAGCTTATCATAGACTGAATGTATAGTTGAAGGTAGAAAAGGGTTTATTTAAATTAACCGGCCCGGCCAGACGGAGGCCGGTTCCAACCCTGTCGTGCAACATTCTAACCGCTATTTTAACCGCACATGCTCTGTGACATATTCAACAAGTTTCGGAACTAAAGCGAAGACCGGACATGAGTATTTTATTCTGCTCCCATTCGCTTATTGTTAGAAATGTTTTACAAGTCTCTCATATTTCTTTGCTTTTCGAAGAGTGCAAAATTCTGAAATTTTCTGCCTTAGTCATCACTAGTGTTCAAAAATTGCCGGTAATTTATTTTGAGTTACCTTACCGGTAATTTAGGCGGTAATTTATGTTCATGCCTTCACCAATATGCTCTGACATTAACATGGATTGGATTTTGCTCAACGTCCGATTCTTTGTCATATAAATTGCGATCAAGATATGAAAGATTGACATTTTTAAGAAGTTTGTCCAAAAAGATCTGGCATCGGTAATCAAAAGTTTGACGGCAAATAAAGATCGTTTAGCAAGGTAAAAGCCACACGCTATATCATATGGTAGATATTCAAAATCACGCAATTTTACGCTTCAGCACGAGAAATTTAATATTCTGTGAATTGTGCACTGAAAATTTTCTTAACTTTCTGCAAATACAATCCAAACCAAAGTAGGTATATAAGGGAAGTATGGAATCAATGGTTGATTTGTGGCGACAGCTATGATATTACTTTTTCGCCAGCTCTTATAAGCAGTTTTATTTGATATCGCAATGGACAACAGAATAGTATTGAAATATTTAATGGAAGGGACTGAATAGCTATGTCAAAACTATGAAGTAGTGAAAAATTACATAATTATCCGTAGACATCTGGAAGACAAAAACATGAGATGAAGATCTATTTCTATGGTTAAAATGCTAGATTCGATTTGGCATAGAAATTAATTGATTATTAAGGTACTTAATGAACGACTACAATCCACTCTATACGATTTAAGGGGGGGACTTACACTTATCCCAAAAATGTGTGTTATCTTTTTATAGGTCATCACATAAAAAATTGCGTTTTTTATATGGTTAATTTAGTTGGATTCTATGATATTATTCTTTATCATTTTATTCTTTTGTAAACAAGTTTGTGTCATATCTGTAAACCGTTCATTGTCTCTACTATATTGCATGGATATCTATATAGTAAGGGGATGAGACACTCTACTCAAAATCAATTTAGCTCTATACCAACTCGGTGTTACTTGAATCAAAGAACTTTGTAAGTTACAATACGGCAACGGCAATAATACAGTTCAGATGTTGAACTGCAATAAGCCTAAGTCAAATTCATTTCATTTGAAGTGAAAACAATTTATCGTGTAGAAGACGACTGCTTCGTATCAGTAAAGAAATCAGCCATAGCTATAACTTATTGATTTTCCCACGAGTCAAAAAATCGACGTTTGAATGTGCACATGGATTTCTTTTTCATTTGCGCTATTCTCATCTACGGCGTGTTCGGAATCCTTACTATACAGATATCCATGTATATTGTCTCTGGTTTGTTCCATGTTTGTTCCATCATCGCCACTTTTCACATGAATCATAGATATCTTGAACACAATCATCATTATCTTTAACATGGATTCACTTTGAAATCAATTTCAATTTTGATTCCGAAAACCAGCATTCATTTTGACTGCCGCAATGGAGATCAACAGTCGTGACATCAACCTAATCGTCGAGACTTTAAGAAGAAATAACTTTAAAGGCACAAAAATACACGAGATCATAACAACTGCTTGGGGTGATAAGCGGATATCAGTTAGACGTGTACAACAAGTTATGACTGAGTTTGGAGAAGGTCGCATTCAATTTGATAGAATTGATGGAAGTGGGCGTCCAAAGTCTCAGAAAAGAATCGATCTTACTCAGATGGTTGCTGATGAGGTGACCGTGAATAGGAGAATTACGTGCTACGAGCTTGCTGATAAATTGGATACAAATCATAGAATGATTTACGACATCCTGACAGAAGACCTGCATATGCGATCAATCCAAGATAAGTGGGTGCCACATAATTTATCCGAGGCAAACAAAGAGGCTCGTGTATCGTGCTGCACTGAGCTTATTGAGAAATTTACAAGGCGCAATATCCATCGCAATCTTGTAGTTGCAGACGAGAAATGGTTTTTCTGTAGGCCAGTTGGTTGTCCTCAAACCAGAAGGTCTTGGTGTTCAGCTGATGGTGATGTTGATAGAGATCAAATTCCTAAACGTTTAACCGTCGACAGAAAGTTCATGGCAATTGTTGCTGTGAATTTTGATGGATTATCGTTTTCTACAGTACTTGAAAGGAATCAGTCTGTAGATTCCGAATTGTATACTAATTTTCTGATTGACACAGTTAATTCTTTCACTAACCATGATTTAAGAAATGAAAGAAGAGAGGTGTCATGGGAGAATATGGTTTTGATGCATGATAACGCTCGACCACATGTATCACGCCACACTCAAAACTTTTTGGCAGACAAGAATGTTCAGCTACTGTATCAAGCTCCATATTCACCTGACTTAAATATATGTGATCGCATGATATTTCCTGCTCTGGAAATGAAGAGAAGTGATTTGGAGTTAATGACAAAGGAATCTTTAGAATCCTACTTAAATGAAACTTTGACTTTTACTCCACAAGTAATGAGAAGAGCAGCATTGAAATTGATTGACCACTGTAGAAATGTGATTGCTGCAAACGGCAATTATTTGTGAGTTACTTACTGTCTTACTGACCCCCATTACCCCCATTTACTGAGCCCCCCATTTATAATAATGCCATAATAATGTTTTCAATTGCCATTAAAAAATCAATTATAAAAACGCAGTTTTTTATGTGATGACAAATATATAACCAAGCAAACCTCTTATCATACTGTATTAAATGTTTTTATTGCGTAAGTTAAGAAAAGCAATTAACCTCATGATAAATGCTGATATTTTCAAAGGATGATAAAATGTTGCTACATTATCGAAAGAGACCTCATGAATTGATCATACTTCTGATTCTTTGAAGTATAAATATTTATTGGTATCAACTGCGCTCTGAGGAATGCTCGTTCAGTCTTCGACCTTCCATGGATTGTCAAGTCCTTCAAACAGTTACTTCCACCTGTTCTTGATACTTTCCTGTACGCCAGATCATATCACATATGTTCGATAGGATTAAGATCTGGTAATCTTGATGGCCGTTACTATCTTTCAATTACTTCTAGCATGATGAGACTGATCAGCCAATGATGAGCTCTGTTTCATGAAAGATGGAATCCGACGGTCTGCTGACGATGCATAGAAAAAATACTCGGGGTATTAACGTAAGTATTCACGTTTTTCTAATTTTACGAAAGATTTCAGAATTTGTAGCTCACTAAGATCATAAAGTCAGATCACTCCCAGAACATCTATTGAACTAGCTTCCTATACTTTGTATGCCCTATCTGGAGTTCTCAGCTTTAATTCGCTCATGCGTTCTTATGGACTTGAATCCGCCTGTCATTCCTCAATCTCCGAAATTTTCTCTCGTTCGCAAATATCACCTTCCTCCAAATTTCTCTCCACTCGCAATTTTTCGCAACCAATCTTTCTCTTGTTCTCGCAACGAATGGTCTCCGTTTCCTCATACCGGCCTAACATTGTGCAGACTGTTGTAGACCGCTGCAGAAGACAATCGATCATTCCAGATCATTAGTAACTCTACTGCGGATAAAGTTTTGATATTCGGAAGATAGAGCCTAAGCAGTCGGCGGTTGCTGCGTGCGTTGGATTTCTTTACTATCAGTAGAGCATTTTTTATTCACTAAATATCACTTTGCGTATCGCTCTCTCTACCCTAAAATTATTCGTTTGCCAAAAGTGAGATGTTAAACAAATTCTGATATTGACATCCTCATTACTGAAAAGCCAAAAGCCTTTACTATAAGCCATCTTTTCTTTAGTTCCCATCATTTTCTCTTTCAATTTTATTTCTCATTTGTACTGTCTTCATTATTTGATCGTGTAAGCATGCTTGAGTACAATTGGCTTCAAAATCAAAGTACATACATTCATTGATCAGTTTTAGATTTCCATTCATGAATGTATGTTGGAAACATGATGGACCTTATATACTATTTTAGTCCTAATTTTTTCATTTGATTATGAAAGTATCCTATGTGAAATGTAATATT
This sequence comes from Prostheceraeus crozeri, assembly GCA_907163375.1. NCBI lineage: Eukaryota > Metazoa > Platyhelminthes > Polycladida > Euryleptidae > Prostheceraeus > Prostheceraeus crozeri. The sequence continues at coordinate 21,291 of CAJQUW010000778.1, forward strand.
TTTTTATTGACATCCTAACATCTAATTTTCTTCTTACATCAGAGTATTCCCTTGTATTTCCTTCTATGATCAATAGCAGTATTTGATTATCCATGTTGAGATAAAGAATTATGAAGAAATAGTCAAATTCTGAAATGTTGTCACTAAATTATTGATGTATCACGTAAATGACTGTTTTTTTTAGTGATGAAAATAATGAAAAATGACGAATGACGCTCCAGCCTTAAGCTGCAGATACTTTGTATTAATTGCATTCGAGTATATTGCGCAATTAATACAATAGTTCCTCGGCTTCCGGCAAATCACTGAAAAGTAAAATCATATTCACAACAGAAAAAGGAAAGCAACACAAAACATTCAGATGCAGATGAAAGCATTTGGGACGCAGCTTTGATTTCATCGGTTGGAACATCATAGGATGCATCAATTCACAAAAGGCCTTCAACCGAAATTTGTATTATAAAGTTATATAGAATAAACCACGAAACGTTTCACTTTTGATTTGATCACTTCTGCCAATTAAATTTCGAGTGCTGCTCATTCAAGTTTATGTCTAGACGTTGCAAATAATTATCAATTAATTCCACCGTACATGTTCATCTGACATCGGTATTAAGCATTTCAAAGTGCAGTATAGACTACGGAATACTGATTGCCTCATACTGCTTTACGATGTTGACAAAAATGCACATATATAGGGCTGATCAAAAGTAACTTCCTAATGCAATATTTCAATTATATTTCAATACTCCAAGAAAGTAATAGACATGAATAGCATTTTTTCATGACGGAAATTTACTGGGCATTTAAGTTCATGACAAATTATTTTTGGCAGCAAAATCTCTCAGAATTTTTATTATTTCGCTATGAATACCCCGCTGTTGCTCCTCTTGCGAATATGTAGGCTATCTTTATTTTAACAAATTATATTTCACCTACAGGCCTACTAATAATTGCTTCATCATGACTTCTAAAATTTTCGGTGCGAGCAGGTGAATGCAGCGCACACCCATAAAAAATCATTGTTTTTATGTAGCTAATATCATAAAATAAACGTAGCGTAGTTATTTTGGACATTTTCAAATCATGATAAATATAAATTTCGGTTGAAGAAACAGCTTTTCTAAATTGATTAAAATTTGATTATTAAGCTTCTGTTAAAGGCTTAAATAAAAAATATTGCAATAAATGTGTCAGACTCATCACAATACAAGTTTGTAGGTATTCGATGCATCTAACGGCCGATACAGTGCAACCGGTTGTGATGTAATCAACTAAATCTGTAAGTCATCACTACCACAAATTGGTTGCCTACCACTGACATAGGTCATCATGTCATAGTGGCTATCATTGAGCAAATAAACAGATTTCTTACCAACAATGACTGATTCGCCCTAGGTTACCGTATGTCAAAAAAGCTTCAACCGAATAACTAAGCAAAGGAATCAATGCCCGCTTTAACATTTTGAATATACCTACTCCTAGAGATTAAACAAGTGCATCAATTTGTACCTTCTGATATGCCTACCACTGCTCTCAAACATGTTGATTTCACATCAAATCAAAAACTGTTCAATTACTGAAGAATAATGATGATCATCTGGAAATCGCGGACGAGCAGCGACGACGAATTGCAAAGAAGACAGATTCAGTATATCATTACATGTATATGCTAAAAAAATTGATACTATGAAACTTTGGTAACGTGTTCAGTAGACAACCACTTCTAAGAATCAATTGCCTAATTCTAACGATGAATACCTAAACAAATTATGCGGAATATTTGAAGTGATCATGCAAAAATATAACCGCTCAGCAAAGACAATTACCATTTCGACGAAATGTTGCGTCTGAAAACCTCACTGTAGAGTCATGACTGCTGGTACCCACTTTTACGTGGGAATAACTTGGCCTCAGTTGCCTGGCTATTTACACGCAACATTGCGTGCGAATAACCTCACGTCTTTTGATATCGGATCAAATCAAGCCTTGTTAGCAAGTAAAAATTAATTTCATTTTTGCTAATTGAATGAAAGAACCGCTAATTTTCTTTTTTTGAAAGTACTCTCACAAAAAGACTCTCTCAGCCTCCACTACTCTTTCTCTAATAGGCCTACTAAAATTGTTATTTAACGGTGTTCGTTATTAAACATAGTAACTTGGAAGAAGCTTTTCGTATAACATTCATGATGCGGTAAACTTGGTTGAATCGGATCAGTAGTGCGAAATTGAACTTGTTGCCCAGTCAAAATGGTCATGGCGGAAATTATTGCACCTTATATTATTATTGCACTTATCGTCTTTACAGTTCATTATATGCCAAAAAATTTGAGACTGACTGATCCAGTTGATTGTGTCAAACTTTTTTAACAAGATCGACCATTAGACAGAGTGTTTTTCAACCTTGAACATCATCATGAACGAGGTTGTGTGGACTATGTAGTTAACCATCACTGAGTTGCCACTTAAAAATTATATTTGCTTTTACTAAATGAAATGTATAACTGTGGATGGGTGATATCAACTGCATCAGATGTACTGACTATACTCGTGTTGCAAAAATTTGAGTTGATTCAATTAACTATCAGCAACTTACCAGACGCCATTTCACGCACAGATCATGATGATTCCCTGAACAGCAAATTTAGAAGATCGTGCGCCTTGTGAACAGTCACAGAAGTGACTGTCTGTCTGCTTCCTTAGTTAATAAAGCAATCAGACAGCGAATAGGCATGACGTCACAACATTGAAAACGTAGAGTGATTTGTGTGGGAATTATCATGAAGATGGTGGAATCTCCTGCTACTGGTGCACTCAAAATAAGAGCATGACGGGCTGTTTCAGGACAAGCGCAAGAGTCACGTGCGTCAACCACGCGGAGTTGATCTTCACTGGCAGATGAAACGTTAAAGAACCATCTCAAGCACAAAAATGTTGCTAAAATAGCGAGAAAATATTCCTTTCTTCTCATTCCAGGAAATATTTGTATTAGATGCATCTTCAATATGTAGATAAACAATATCTGACAGCCAAATGACACAATTTCTCCACTGTTTCATCTATAAAGCCATATTATTCAGAAATGACACGTTCAACATCAAAATTGATACGAAAAATGAATATAGCAGTACATTTTATGTAGGAATCACTAGAAAAATGAAGTTGTCACCAAATATTTTAGCCACAGCGACTTCTTGAAATTGATGAATATATAAATATCTGAAAATTATCTTGGCGAAAAAGGATGGCGGATTTGTCGCCACTAAAAATACATTAGAGTAATGGGGAGTTTCCACACTTGATATATTTAAACACTTTGATCCAAACTAGTTGTCAATGTAAGAAGGATTATACAATGTAATATGACCTCTAGATTCCGAATATGATGGTTAAAAAATCATCCATCGAGGCTCTTCGAGAAAAAGTCAAATATTCAAAATGATGGACCTTGAAACCATAGAGCAAGTATATTAGGTAGAGTGGTAACTCCGCATTCATTAAATCCCCAATGTGTATACACTTTCGATTTTGTTAAATGAACTCAAGGGGGATACAGTCGGAATTGTTTCCAAACGTGAGACATGCACGTTTATGCAGTTTTGAAGAAATTACAACGGAATTGACTGATCATGATAGCATAAAGCGGAAGGAAATGATATTATTTTACAGATCGTTGGTGTCATGACAGCCTTGGAGAGGTAACGTTTGCTAAATTGGCAACTCGATGACCCATGCTATTGCTTTCATGCTGAACCTCAAAAGAATCTTCTTAAACGTGATCATATCATAGGCAACCTCCCACTGCCAACCACAAGTCGGCCCATCGAAGTGTCAGTGGCACGAAGCGTTGGCTTTTTACTACTTGTACTTATTTTAACTTACCATCGGTCAATAAATATAAAGGAGAGAAAGTGAATTTTTCACCATGACTATTATTAACCTCCCACTGGTTGAGCAAAATAACAGAATCAAAGACAATGATTTCAATCAACTTTGAAAGATGTAAATGGGTCCACATCACCATTCAGATTCAAGAAGTGAAACATTTATTTAGTAAATCATAAAATCATGACGATGAAAATTGAATTAAAAACTTGAAATTTCAGCCAAGACAGCGCAATAAGATCTCGACTTTTTCATGAAGACTTACTTCCATTGTAATGCGGTTAATGAAATTCCCTTGATAGTCAGCTTAATTTCTGCTTAGTTAGGATGCTTATTAGCAAATATTCATTCCTTTCGACATCCAACTTGTTTCATGCTACTTATATGGGGGCGTCATCTCGGTAGTATATAATTTTGATTTTTTTTAAACTGCTCAAATAATTTTTTGGACCACGGGAACGTAATCTCCGCAAAAAAACTGAATCTTTTCATATAAACATTTTTATTGTATACAGATACTTTTTGAGTCGACACTCTGCCTATATATCCCTACTCTATGCTTGTAACTGAAACTGCACTGCGCCTACTTCCCCCTTCTATGTAATATGACCTCTAGATTACGAATATGATGGTTAAATAGTCATTCACCGAAGACATTTATCACACTGGAAAACGTGTCTCCGAAAATTGCGTATAATTGCCTGAAGGAATGCCACATAAACAAGGAACAACATCGCGGAGAAACGTTTAATGGCAATAGTGCGCGCAACCTCCTTAAAAATGTAGCCAAATTGCGCTCGATTGCAGGAATCGATATTTTGCCTTTCGTATCGGCTTTCTAAAGTTTGCGATCATGTAGTTACCGAATGTTTGGACAAAGATTTGGACGAGAAGTTGAATAAAACCGCACTCTACGTGACACCGTGCAGGAAACAATATTGTTTCATGAAATGCATTTTGTTAATTTTTACTGGTCTTATTACTAGTTAAATTACTAAAATTACTACTAGTTATAGCTATGGCAAAGTGCGCATGAAAGGCAAAAATAAACGCGGTCATAGAAATCCACCCGAAACTCAGCACTTACAACGAAAACTAAATGAAAAAACAGCAAAAGTTTTGGTGAGGAACCATCTACTAAGCTCCATGCAGAACAAGTAGAGAGATTAATCTGCAAAATTATGATCACCAAAATAAGTCTTGAAACACCAAATTTCAATGAATATTGCCAAAGCCAAAGGTCAAAAAGTCAACTCATAGAAGGCTGGCAGGAGGAACATAAAAATGCGTCCGACCAGTGGCTGGAATCCATTTATCACAGTTTATGTATTGTGTGTAATTGAGTTATGGTACAATGTGGAAAAGAGAAGGCAACAATATAACATTTACATGGATTTTTGAGGGCAACAATGTAGGACATTTGAGGGACATTGTTCTACACTGAGGCTGTAGAACTCGGGATACACAACTCCCAAATCGTGGAGAATGGACGATCTATTATCTTAATAATATCATCTTATTATATATCTTGTATCTTATTAATATCGATATGACAGTAAGCTTCCAAGTGACAATACGAATTATTGCCCTGACCACCGCAAATTCAGCAGGATTTACATCATAAATAGGGAACTTTTAAATCGTTCGAGAAGACGTCGACAAATTGAATTGACTGATTTAACTAATGCAGAACAATTTCAATTCCTTAGTGAGGAACTTGATGACAAAACTTGTTAACATTGTTATCGATTAACGCAATGCAACAGTAAATTAAGCAGCAACATTTTCTTGATTTTCGCAGAATACTTGAATGTTGGTCAGTCATATAGCCTATTGCAATATTCAGAAAATTGACTATATTGACAAATTATAATGAATGCTACAAGTGGTTCAGATAGAAAATAACTACGACAACAATTCCACTGAAATTTGAGGAGTCAAATGGTCACAGTGTTTGGGGCCTACTATCGAAATAACATTCAATCTTTTTGTGGATAGCAGTATAGTAATAGCAGAAATATGATAGTCTATCGCATCTCTATGCAGAACGTACACTAAATGGATTTATGATGTAGGCTACATCAGTAACATATCCCGATATTTTCTGAGGTGCTGTGGAAATCAGATATACACGCACATATCGTAAGCTTTGGTCTTGTGTTATCGGAACTGCCTACCTATGGAGACTAGATGCATAATGGTCTAACATATAATTAATCCTAATATAAGAGAGAGATATCATCAATGGAAAGAATACGCACATATTGTCCATATTGTAGTCCGGTCATGATAAAATTTGATAATAAACTGGTTACAATCATCATAAAAGTGCATGAAGAGCGATCGTCTCAACCAATAATGTCCAGAATTAGAAGATTTCAAATGCGTGTTTGAGAGATGCCAAGTAGAGTGGAATTTGATGAATTCAGTAGGGGTTGGTAATGGCAGAACGAATGGTATAAATATTCACATCACATTATTCATAGCCTTGGTTATATGCATTTAAGGCTAGGTACATAAACTATGATTAAATAAGACACTCAAAATTCTTTAGGCCTGCACTGTAAACTGTAGGGCACTAGTTTAGGCACGAAGCTGAAACTTCGTGCAAGTTAGCGCCTAGTTTGTGCCTGTCTAGTGCCGCGAGGCACCAGTAGGCGCCACTAGGCACTAATAGGCACCAAACCAAATATTTGTTTATCCAATGAGATCGAAGGAAAAATCAATGGGCACGAACTCGGCACTCTGAACTTCGTGCCTACTCGTGCCTTGTGTTAGTTAGAATTGATGCCTAAATTTCGTGCCTAATTCAATAAGCCTTTTACTTCAAAGACAGATGGAAATGAAAAAATCCTATCTAATCGAGAAATTCCAGTTTTCCTTGATTCTTTCAAAAAATCATCTCATCATTTCCAACCTTGGAAGGATAGAAGATCATAAGTCAATCACAGAACGCAGAAGGTCGAGTTCGATATGCAGACTGATATTTATCCATTCTCAATAAGGATCCTTGTAGCAGCTTAACTGGTGCTGTTTATAATGAAATCGGGCGAAGAGCATCGGCGGACTTTTCTTCATCGCTACTTCTATATCGGTGATTTTCCGTAGTTTGGGAGTATTCAAAGATACATGTATTGATCAAGTCATAGAGTATTCAGACGATGATACTTTTTAACTTTATTTTGTGCATTCTATGATGCTCCGGAGATAATCAGACCAGAACTTCTATCATTAGAAGATTGATTGTCAATGTGAATTCTACTCACATTGAACGTCCAATTTCATTGTTTTCGTTGGACCATCCACAAATCCGCAGACCAAGGACTTTCCATTGTCGGAACGAAGAGGTGCTATCCACCAACCCAATTCCCTCACTTCATATCCTTCAGTGTCAGCCTTCGGAGTGTCATAATGCGGCTTGCCAAGAGATCTTCCTCCTGAAAATGAGAATTACTTCAGCAGGAAGTTTCACAGAAGGAAGAACATTCACTCACCAATCGTCGCCTTTATCCTTCTAGAATGAGAAGAATCTCCTGTCTGCACCTCACAGATGATGTAAGCGTCCTGAGAGGCAGTTACAGGATATTTATGCTGTCTGTCTTTGATCGTTAATCTGCGAACAGAAGGACTCCATCTGACCGTCAGACGTTTTGTCTTGACACCTTTCTTTCCTTTGTCGGCGGCCTGTTGATGATGAAAATGTGTTCATTCAACGACAAATTTACTCGAAGGAAATTCAGTTTCACTCACAGATGTTTTGGTACACTAATGTAATCACTTTCTCAGTCAGTTGCCCTTTAACCTTTGCTTTTAAGAATAATCCGGAGATGGGCGAGTGCGAACATGACACAAGCATGCAAACGACGATGTAAGCATTCTTCATCCGGATCGGATGTGCAATGTAGCGACTACAGACGCGTATAAACGGAACACATTCCTTACCCAGCCCTACCTGATGGATACATCCTCCACTTCGAATCAGCAGAAAGCACATCATTACTCACCGGGTCATTTGGAATCCTTAATGTGCGTTCTCTCTACAGGAAAGTAGACGACATCCTCAAGACTCAACGTGGCTATTCCTCAGATGTAATACTTTTGGTTGAGATCTGGCATAACATGGACTCCGTCTCCGTGCTGAAGTCTTCACAGTGACAGAGGGACCAAGACCGCGCAATTCCCATGCTGCTGATCAGCAACTTCTTGCCAACCACGGTGGCATTACGGTGACGTCAATTTCACAAGTTCACTGCCGGGTGGTGTGAGTGCTGGACGGTCAGTAACAATTAACGCACAGTCACTTCCGTCCCTACTTCGGCGGTAGCCAGCTTCTAGATGGAGGAGAAATCGGCCGGCTGTCGTGTTGGTGAGGGAGGACTCTTCGTCTAGTTTATTGAAACGGCAGTCAAATAGTTGTTCCTTTATATTCCACATTAATGACATGGTCAGTCGTACATTCAAGCCACTGGTATAGCCGCGGCTCTTCATGTAGTTGAAGATGATGCCTTCTTCGTAGGTGAGGAAGGTCGCTATTTCAAACCCTGCAGTAATTGTGCCCAAACCGTTCGGATGAGCTGCTTTTATCTTATTGAATTAGATCTTCCTCCTTTAAGAAACTGACGATGTCTCACGACACCTGTTTCTCGTTCTTTGAAGTGCATTGTTGACGCCACCTAATAGTGCGATACCAAAAGTTCGGCTGCTTTACGGTCTACCGACTACAATGTTGTAGTACAGCTGTTCTCAACGATCTGTTCATGCTAGTCCTACTAAGCTGCTGTTCCCTTGGTCTGAACACAGTTGTGTGAAATCACAAAATAAAACACCTTTCAGTCGTGCTACTAACTTGGCTTTGATAGCGGATAGTTGGTATACATTGATAGCTTGAGCAAGACTAAGGGCCGTATCCTGAAGTCTCGGTTAGGTAACCTTCCGCTAAGTGCTTAACCCTCAGTTTGTTAACCGAGGATATTTATCTGGTATTCACACAAGAAATTTAACTCTCGGTTTGCTAGCTGAAGTAAAGTCGAATGCAGCAGTTCTTAACTGGCAGTCAAACTGGAATTCCCTCAGTAATTAGGTCAAGGTTCGGCTGTCAAGGAGACAGTTGACGAATAATCACTGTCGCTGTCCGGATAATCCATGTCGCGTGTGTCTACTGATTCCTTATTGCCACAATATCAAAGCGGCAACTGACAGCATGTCTAAGCGACGATCGGAGAATTTTACGTTGTTAGAACAAAATGTCTTGATATCAATCATCAAAACACCTATCAATCGAATCGAATGCAAGAAGACAGATGGAATTAGCGTGAGAGCAAAAAGTGAGGCATGGACAGAAGTATGCCAAGAATTCAATAATAATGGTCATACTTCTCCACGTGAATCGATTCAATTGCGAAATCTGTGGGATCGGTTGAAGAAAAGTGCGAAGAAGGAAGCAACCGCAGATGTGAGAGAGCGAAGGAAGACTGGAGGTGGATCTTTCGTCAGCTGTCAGAGGAGATTGACCCACCCATTGTTTTCCAGAACAGAAATGGGAACATCACAAGTTTTCTGAATGACCAGAATGCCCAACTTCCCCAGACTTGGGAAATCCTGCAACAGCCTCCACCATCAACCCTCGTGCAAGATGATAATGATCGGCCAATGCCAAAAAAGAAGCATTCGATGAATCAAAGTGAATACTTCAATTCGATACTGGAACTTATGAAAAAAGAAAGTGTCGAGAAAATGGCGATGAAGCGTGAGGAAGATGAAATGAAGATGAATATTTTGAAAATCAAGAGAGAAATAACAGTCCGAAAGTTACTGAAGATGAAGGAGGATGACGTGACATTGACGGACATTTCACTTACCAACATAACTAATTTACTTCATGGAAATGAATAATAAAAAAACTTCTTTGTGTGGAAACTTCTTGCTTTATTTCATTAGATCATTGAATGAAGCGATCTGCATCCTGGCCAAGTTATGAAGGACAGCAGTTGCTACTATTATGTAAGGCACTAGAAGTAGCTGCATCCGAATTGGAGTAGATAATATAGGAAAGCGTCTTTTCCAAATGCCGAAAGCACATTCGACTTTATTTCGTGTTCGCTTGTGAGCTGTATTGTAGCGTCGCTCAGATTCCGTCGTGGGGTTGATAACTGGTGTCAATAGATATGGTCTACATGGGTATCCACTATCACCAATGAGATATCCATGTAGTTCACTTGATTCCATTCTGTCACGAATAACAGAGGCATCAAAAATGCGAGAGTCATGTGCTGATCCATGCCATCTTGCTACTATGTCAGAAAACAACATTTTAGCAGTACAGACAGCTTGAACATTAACGGAAAAATAACCCTTCCTGTTACGGTAAATTTCAGCAGATGGTCCACCAGGTGATAGTATCGGGATATGTGTTCCATCAATATCACCAATAACTGCAAGAAACCCGGCTATGTCGGAGAAATCAAGTTTGACTTGATTTAAATTTTCTGGAAATTTGATGGCTCTATCTGACAACTTGCACAATTGCTGGATCATTCTATTGACGATGCGACTCACGCTTGATTGACTGATTTTGAATTCATCACCAACAGCCATTTGAAATTTATTTGTAGATAAATATTGTAGACATACCAGTAGTTCTTGCAATAGAGTCAATGAAGATGCCCTCCCACGAGACACAGACCTCGATCTTCTACTTGATGCAACATTTCAATAAAACATGCTTCCTGATGAGTCGAAATCGCTCGCGGAATTGGTCATCCGATAAACAGTCGTAAGGATTAGTATGATCACACAAAACTCTTGCCTTTGTCAGTGATGCACCGCAGCGCTCATAGAAAACGTAGTCTGCATAGTCCATGTTGGTTCGAAATGAATTTCCAGTATTTGCGTTCTTGAAGTCATAATGATTCTAATGATCGATAGCGCACTTAACTGGCATTTAACTCTACCCTCTTCCTCAGTTAAATCTTCAGATAAAGTTAGCCGACGATTTCACTTGACCGAAGTTTGTGAATACGAGCCTCGGTGAAAGTTAACTTAGCTAGCAATTTAACCGAGAGTTTAGGTTGCTCAAACTTTGCATGCGTGATTCTTCGACGGTTGGGCGCAGATTTCGTGATCCCTCAATTAGGGATATCCCTGCTCTCAATGTCGTAACCCTCAAGATCGCCTCTCATCACGGTAGACAATGACCTTGTTGCAAACCGAAGAAATTGAACTCGATTGTGCATCAACACAATTTTCAAGAATGATCAAGTTAACAAGGCGCGTGTTTTAAGAGATAAGAGAATATATCTTTGAAATCGACAACCTCTCCCTGGTTCGCACTCATGCCTACAGAATCTAATTCTGTGCTCATAACATTCCAACAAAATAGTACAATATCCTTTCACGACGAAGACTTATTATCACATCAACACGGAACACATCCACATATTGCTGTTATGCCTACACCGATTTAATGCTTTGCACGATTTGTACATGCACATAACTGTTCCTTTACATTTAAGAAGATCCAATCAATGTTGTAATTAAATAACAGTTGCAAGTAATCACTGAGTGAACAATGGAAGACTGTCCTAGATGATCTCAGAACTCAAATTACTGATGGAATAACAATAAAACTAACCACGGAAATGAAACAATTGCGAAACCTTAAATTAAGTAGATTTCAGCAGCCATGAGTGTTGTAATATCGCAACACAAAAGTAACACACAATGAAAAAAGATGAATTCTGTATGATAGAAGATGATGTAACAAACCTCATTCTTAAATGGTCACAAAATTTCGCACTATGCGAGGATGATACCTCTAACTCTAGTTGATCTGTGCCACATGCATACCGTGTAAGATGATGATTCACTCACCGACTTTCCTGTACACGTCACATTCCGGCCGTTGTATTGCGGAGTAGCCAACAAGGAAACTGTCAACTTCTGATCAGAAGACGGAAGACTGTGGACGGTGACGCCGCGCATTGTGAAAGGAAAATGTCTCTTTGTCTCCCAGCGCGTCCACCCGGATTCGAATACTTGAATGAAATTCTGTCCTTTTGTCTTTGAGATGAGAACTCGAACACCTCCAGGATTGAATTCCAACTAAATCTTATGCAAATCTCTGTCCTCAGACGAACACGTGATGGAACGGTTCTCCTTTTCTTGTAGTTCAGAATCTCCGACATCAAAACTCAGAGGCAGCGGCAGTTCTGTAAGTGAAATTCCTTTTCTTCATACAAGTCATTGTCATTTATATCTGGGTTGTTCATCGAAAATCTATTCAACACCATCTTTAAAGTGTAAGATTGATGAAGTTAATTTCTATTTCTTTGGTTTTTGTGATGTCTGTGCTTGAACATCTACGATTTCAAATGATTCAGCATTAAATTTCTGTATATAGATAGTAGTGATTGTTTCAATGTTTTTGTACTAAGTGATCAGACTGGATCGACGAAATCGATTTTGCTGCAGGGTGACCACTTCACCGAGCGCAAATTATTAGTAACAAGAATGCATTGAGCGGGGAAAAATCCGGAAGATCTCTTCCGGGGGACCTATTTTCAGTTTTGATATGATCACACGTAATCCAATTTTAAATAACTATGAATCTATTATAGGAATCATATGATTTATTATAATTATAAATATAAATATATATAATATATGAGTCATTATAGGCCCTACGAAACGACTAAAAATACAGGGTGTCCAGAATCTCATGGCAAAATTAAAATGTCTATAATTCGAAGAAAACACTTTATATGAATATTTTCGAATTCCTCCTACTTTTTGAATGAGGGGAATATACTTTTATTATTTCAGTTTTGTGGTTGCGAATAAGTATGATCATTATCTTCTATTTAAAAAACAGACCGTATTGCTAAAAGTATAGAGTATTTATGATGACGAAAGCTATGCATCTTTAACTGAAATAATTTTGACTTTCCATCATATGCATTTCAAATTTTAAAAAATGAATAAGATGATAAGAAATCTATGCGTCAGACACATCACCATCTTCTTTAAGACACAAATGTTATCTTTTGATGATTGATTCGACAGCCGACCTTTAGAAGTCTTGTGGAAATTCTCTCACAGCGACCGTGTGAGATCCTGTGTATCACCAAAGTTTCGACCGTGTATTCTGCCTTGACAAAACCCCACAAAGCAAACTGGACCGGTGAATAAGCAGGTCCAACAAATTCACCTCCCTGTGAAATCACACGTCCAGGAAACTTCGAAGCTGGAGAGTCTGGTGCGCAGTCTGTCGCCGTGCTCCATCTTGCTGGAAGATTGTTGATGAGAACTTCCGCTTTGCTTTCAGCTGAGAAATCAAATGATACTTAACATTTCACAATAAGAGTCCGAAGAAACCGACGTCTCGAAGAAATTTGGACCCATAACGAAATTCATCATGAAACCAATCCATACCATTTCCTGTTGAGGAAAGTCTGTCTTCTGAAAACGGCTGGCATTGGTTTGTCTTCACTCCAAATTCGGATAATTTGTTTATTCAGAAAAGGATTCACGTCGAACATGGACTCATCCGTAAACAAAGTTTTCTCGTGAAAGTAGTCGTCTTATGTCACTTCTTCGATAAATCTTGTGCAGAATGTTCTGCGTTCTTCCATAGAGTGATCCCTCAACAGCCGGTACTGTTGCATCTTGAATGGCTTGAGGTTCAGATCATTTCTCAAAATGTCGTGGACTTTCGATTTTGAAACTGAGTGTTCCAAACTAGCTACAATTGATCGACAACTGTTCCTTGAATTTGTAGCAACAATGTCTTCCACTCATTCGATGTCTTCGGAGCTTCATCTTTTCGAAGATAATCGCATGATGTTGACACTTCCTGTTTCCATGAAGTTCTCTTTCATTCTTTGAACTGATACTTTGTTTAATACTTGACGTCAAGAGAACTGCTATCAAGACATCAATCTGCTTATAGACTATATCATAGTACATAGACTGTACTTTTGAAGATCACTAGTGACCTGCATACTTCGATGGATAATGGTAGCATCACACTGTTTCATCTTTACATGTAGATTTATCGTCTGCATTTGACTGTGTAATGCACAATGTCCTTCCGGATCGTCTCAGACTGTCATGTGGATTGGATGGCATAGCTCTGAAATGGTTCCACTCCCACCTGAAAAGCCGTTCCCAATACCTTCATTCTAGTGACACGCTTTCATCCGTTTCGTCAGTGACTTCTGGTGTGCCTCAGGGCTCAGTCCTCAGACCGGCGTTGTTTTCATTATACATCATGGACATTATTCAACTTGTACAAAGCTTTGACCTGAAAGTGCATATCTTCGCTGTTGATATACAGATATTTGGGTCATGTTTCAGGAATGGAATATCTTCTTTGACGCATGATTGGTAGGGCTCAAATGGCCTATATCTAAATACTCGAAGGGGTGAGATTCTGGCAAGACGCCATTTTCGGACATTCAGGCACCCCATTTTGTACTACTTGCTGATATTTGTCGGCCTACTTGTAACGATCTTCCATCCGTAGAAATTATATGTATAAACCAATCAACTACACAATAGATTTTAATAATAGTTTTCACCACCAAACCAAGGGAGATTTGCAGTGCATAAAAGCATTTGCATATTGTTTCTCTGGTCGTTATAATCACTCAGATTATAATCACTGTAATTATAACAGAAAGATGCTATTATGGGAGATGTTGGGGAGAAAAAGAGACGCGTGTCTGTCTGACAGCGTTGGTCTTTGCAGTTACAACAACATCATTCCCAATCTTTATTCTTATATTCAGAGGTGTTGTGGAGGGAGAACGAGGACCGCAGGTGATCTGCACATTCTGTCCTGCCCAAACATTCGGTGAACTAACTTCCATGTCCACAGGAAGCGGAATCTCTGGAATATACGAACATGAAGAGGTTTATGAAATATGCGAGAGTAACGCTATGCAAGACGACGATATCTTTATAGTCAAATAATTTCTATCACTCAGCAATCCTAGTGACGTCCTCAGGATTAAAGAGACGATGACGTCTTGAGGAGGAATAAAGAGACGATGACGTCTTGAGGAGGAATAAAGAGACGATGACGTTCTGAGGAGGAATAAAGAGACTGTGACGTCTTGAGGAGGAATAAAGAGACAATGATCTCCTGAGGAGGAATAAAGAGACGATGACGTTCTGAGGAGGAATAAAGAGACGATGACGTTCTGAGGAGGAATAAAGAGACGGTGACGTTCTGAGGAGGAATAAAGAGACGGTGACGTTCTGAGGAGGAATAAAGAGACGATGACGTCCTGAGGAGGAATAAAGAGACGGTGACGTTCTGAGGAGGAATAAAGAGACGATGACGTTCTGAGGAGGAATAAAGAGACGGTGACGTTCTGAGGAGGAATAAAGAGACGATGACGTTCTGAGGAGGAATAAAGAGACGATGACGTCCTGAGGAGGAATAAAGAGACGATGACGTCCTCAGGAGGAATAAAGAGACGAAGACGTCCTGAGGAGGAATAAAGAGACAGTGATCTCCTGAGGAGGAATAAAGAGACGATGACGTTCTGAGGAGGAATAAAGAGACGATGACGTCCTGAGGAGGAATAAAGAGACGATGACGTCCTGAGGAGGAATAAAGAGACGATGACGTCCTGAGGAGGAATAAAGAGACGATGACGTTCTGAGGAGGAATAAAGAGACGATGACGTCCTGAGGAGGAATAAAGAGACGATGAAGTTCTGAGGAGGAATAAAGAGACAATGATCTCCTGAGGAGGAATAAAGAGACGATGACGTTCTGAGGAGGAATAAAGAGACAATGATCTCCTGAGGAGGAATAAAGAGACGATGACGTTCTGAGGAGGAATAAAGAGACGGTGACGTTCTGAGGAGGAATAAAGAGACGATGACGGTCTGAGGAGGAATAAAAGAGACGATGACGTCCTGAGGAGGAATAAAGAGACGATGACGTCCTGAGGAGGAATAAAGAGACGGTGACGTTCTGAGGAGGAATAAAGAGACGATGACGTTCTGAGGAGGAATAAAGAGACGATGACGCCCTGAGGAGGAATAAAGAGACGGTGACGTTCTGAGGAGGAATAAAGAGACGGTGACGTTCTGAGGAGGAATAAAGAGACGATGACGTTCTGAGGAGGAATAAAGAGACGATGACGCCCTGAGGAGGAATAAAGAGACGGTGACGTTCTGAGGAGGAATAAAGAGACAATGATCTCCTGAGGAGGAATAAAGAGACGATGACGTTCTGAGGAGGAATAAAGAGACGGTGACGTTCTGAGGAGGAATAAAGAGACGATGACGTTCTGAGGAGGAATAAAGAGACGATGACGTCCTGAGGAGGAATAAAGAGACGATGACGTCCTGAGGAGGAATAAAGAGACGGTGACGTTCTGAGGAGGAATAAAGAGACGGTGACGTTCTGAGGAGGAATAAAGAGACGATGACGTCCTGAGGAGGAATAAAGAGACGGTGACGTTCTGAGGAGGAATAAAGAGACGGTGACGTTCTGAGGAGGAATAAAGAGACGATGACGTCCTGAGGAGGAATAAAGAGACGATGACGTCCTGAGGAGAAATAAAGAGACGATGACGTCCTGAGGAGAAATAAAGAGACGATGACGTCCTGAGGAGGAATAAAGAGACGGTGACGTCTTGAGGAGGAATAAAGAGACGATGACGTCCTGAGGAGGAATAAAGAGACAATAATCTCCTGAGGAGAAATAAAGAGACGGTGACGTTCTGAGGAGGAATAAAGAGACAGTGACGTCCTGAGGAGGAATAAAGAGACGATGACGTCCTGAGGAGAAATAAAGAGACGATGACGTCCTGAGGAGAAATAAAGAGACGATGACGTCCTGAGGAGGAATAAAGAGACTGTGACGTCCTGAGGAGGAATAAAGAGACGGTGATGTCCTGAGGAGGAATAAAGAGACAGTGACGTCCTGAGGAGGAATAAAGAGACGGTGACGTCTTGAGGAGGAATAAAGAGACTGTGACGTCCTGAGCAGGAATAAAGAAACTGTGACGTTCTGATGAGGAATAAAGAGACAGTGACGTTCTGAGGAGGAATAAAGAGACAGTGACGTTCTGAGGAGAAATAAAGAGACGATGACGTTCTGAGGAGGAATAAAGAGACGATGACGTTCTGAGGAGGAATAAAGAGACGATGACGTCCTGAGGAGGAATAAAGAGACGGTGACGTCCTGAGGAGGAATAAAGAGACGATGACGTCCTGAGGAGGAATAAAGAGACGATGACGTTCTGAGGAGGAATAAAGAGACGATGACGTGCTGAGGAGGAATAAAGAGACGATGACGTCTTGAGAAGGAATAAAGAAAAGACGACGTCCTGAGGAGGAATAAAAAGACAGTGACGTTCTGAGGAGGAATAAAGAGACTGTGACGTCTTGAGGAGGAATAAAGAGACGATGACGTTCTGAGAAGGAATAAAGAGACGATGACGTTCTGAGGAGGAATAAAGAGACGATGACGTGCTGAGGAGGAATAAAGAGACGATGACGTCTTGAGAAGGAATAAAGAGACGGTGACGTTCTGAGGAGGAATAAAGAGACGATGACGTTCTGAGGAGGAATAAAGAGACGGTGACGCCCTGAGGAGGACTAAAGAGACGGTGACGTTCTGAGGAGGAATAAAGAGACGATGACGTTCTGAGGAGGAATAAAGAGACGATGACGTTCTGAGGAGGAATAAAGAGACGATGAAGTTCTGAGGAGGAATAAAGAGACGATGACGTCCTGAGGAGGAATAAAGAGACGATGACGTTCTGAGGAGGAATAAAGAGACAGTGACCTCCTCAGGAGGAATAAAGAGACGGTGACGTTCTGAGGAGGAATAAAGAGACAATGATCTCCTGAGGAGGAATAAAGAGACGATGACGTTCTGAGGAGGAATAAAGAGACGGTGACGTCCTCAGGAGGAATAAAGAGACGGTGACGTTCTGAGGAGGAATAAAGAGACAGTGACGTCCTGAGGAGGAATAAAGAGACGATGACGTCTTGAGGAGGAATAAAGAGACGGTGACGTCTTGAGGAGGAATAAAGAGACGATGACGTCCTGAGGAGGAATAAAGTGACGATGACGTCCTGAGGAGGAATAAAGAGACGGTGACGTCTTGAGGAGGAATAAAGAGACGATGACGTCCTGAGGAGGAATAAAGAGACAATGATCTCCTGAGGAGAAATAAAGAGACGATGACGTCCTGAGGAGGAATAAAGAGACGGTGACGTTCTGAGGAGGAATAAAGAGACGATGACGTTCTGAGGAGGAATAAAGAGACGATGACGTCCTGAGGAGGAATAAAGAGACGGTGACGTTCTGAGGAGGAATAAAGAGACGGTGACGTTCTGAGGAGGAATAAAGAGACGATGACGTCCTGAGGAGGAATAAAGAGACGGTGACGTTCTGAGGAGGAATAAAGAGACGATGACGTTCTGAGGAGGAATAAAGAGACGGTGACGTTCTGAGGAGGAATAAAGAGACGATGACGTTCTGAGGAGGAATAAAGAGACGATGACGTCCTGAGGAGGAATAAAGAGACGATGACGTCCTCAGGAGGAATAAAGAGACGAAGACGTCCTGAGGAGGAATAAAGAGACAGTGATCTCCTGAGGAGGAATAAAGAGACGATGACGTTCTGAGGAGGAATAAAGAGACGATGACGTCCTGAGGAGGAATAAAGAGACGATGACGTCCTGAGGAGGAATAAAGAGACGATGACGTCCTGAGGAGGAATAAAGAGACGATGACGTTCTGAGGAGGAATAAAGAGACGATGACGTCCTGAGGAGGAATAAAGAGACGATGAAGTTCTGAGGAGGAATAAAGAGACAATGATCTCCTGAGGAGGAATAAAGAGACGATGACGTTCTGAGGAGGAATAAAGAGACAATGATCTCCTGAGGAGGAATAAAGAGACGATGACGTTCTGAGGAGGAATAAAGAGACGGTGACGTTCTGAGGAGGAATAAAGAGACGATGACGTTCTGAGGAGGAATAAAGAGACGATGACGTCCTGAGGAGGAATAAAGAGACGATGACGTCCTGAGGAGGAATAAAGAGACGGTGACGTTCTGAGGAGGAATAAAGAGACGATGACGTTCTGAGGAGGAATAAAGAGACGATGACGCCCTGAGGAGGAATAAAGAGACGGTGACGTTCTGAGGAGGAATAAAGAGACGGTGACGTTCTGAGGAGGAATAAAGAGACGATGACGTTCTGAGGAGGAATAAAGAGACGATGACGCCCTGAGGAGGAATAAAGAGACGGTGACGTTCTGAGGAGGAATAAAGAGACAATGATCTCCTGAGGAGGAATAAAGAGACGATGACGTTCTGAGGAGGAATAAAGAGACGGTGACGTTCTGAGGAGGAATAAAGAGACGATGACGTTCTGAGGAGGAATAAAGAGACGATGACGTCCTGAGGAGGAATAAAGAGACGATGACGTCCTGAGGAGGAATAAAGAGACGGTGACGTTCTGAGGAGGAATAAAGAGACGGTGACGTTCTGAGGAGGAATAAAGAGACGATGACGTCCTGAGGAGGAATAAAGAGACGGTGACGTTCTGAGGAGGAATAAAGAGACGGTGACGTTCTGAGGAGGAATAAAGAGACGATGACGTCCTGAGGAGGAATAAAGAGACGATGACGTCCTGAGGAGAAATAAAGAGACGATGACGTCCTGAGGAGAAATAAAGAGACGATGACGTCCTGAGGAGGAATAAAGAGACGGTGACGTCTTGAGGAGGAATAAAGAGACGATGACGTCCTGAGGAGGAATAAAGAGACAATAATCTCCTGAGGAGAAATAAAGAGACGGTGACGTTCTGAGGAGGAATAAAGAGACAGTGACGTCCTGAGGAGGAATAAAGAGACGATGACGTCCTGAGGAGAAATAAAGAGACGATGACGTCCTGAGGAGAAATAAAGAGACGATGACGTCCTGAGGAGGAATAAAGAGACTGTGACGTCCTGAGGAGGAATAAAGAGACGGTGATGTCCTGAGGAGGAATAAAGAGACAGTGACGTCCTGAGGAGGAATAAAGAGACGGTGACGTCTTGAGGAGGAATAAAGAGACTGTGACGTCCTGAGCAGGAATAAAGAAACTGTGACGTTCTGATGAGGAATAAAGAGACAGTGACGTTCTGAGGAGGAATAAAGAGACAGTGACGTTCTGAGGAGAAATAAAGAGACGATGACGTTCTGAGGAGGAATAAAGAGACGATGACGTTCTGAGGAGGAATAAAGAGACGATGACGTCCTGAGGAGGAATAAAGAGACGGTGACGTCCTGAGGAGGAATAAAGAGACGATGACGTCCTGAGGAGGAATAAAGAGACGATGACGTTCTGAGG
Source organism: Prostheceraeus crozeri (assembly GCA_907163375.1). Taxonomy (NCBI): domain Eukaryota; kingdom Metazoa; phylum Platyhelminthes; order Polycladida; family Euryleptidae; genus Prostheceraeus; species Prostheceraeus crozeri. The sequence continues at coordinate 41,546 of CAJQUW010000778.1, forward strand.
AGGAATAAAGAGACGATGACGTGCTGAGGAGGAATAAAGAGACGATGACGTCTTGAGAAGGAATAAAGAAAAGACGACGTCCTGAGGAGGAATAAAAAGACAGTGACGTTCTGAGGAGGAATAAAGAGACTGTGACGTCTTGAGGAGGAATAAAGAGACGATGACGTTCTGAGAAGGAATAAAGAGACGATGACGTTCTGAGGAGGAATAAAGAGACGATGACGTGCTGAGGAGGAATAAAGAGACGATGACGTCTTGAGAAGGAATAAAGAGACGGTGACGTTCTGAGGAGGAATAAAGAGACGATGACGTTCTGAGGAGGAATAAAGAGACGGTGACGCCCTGAGGAGGACTAAAGAGACGGTGACGTTCTGAGGAGGAATAAAGAGACGATGACGTTCTGAGGAGGAATAAAGAGACGATGACGTTCTGAGGAGGAATAAAGAGACGATGAAGTTCTGAGGAGGAATAAAGAGACGATGACGTCCTGAGGAGGAATAAAGAGACGATGACGTTCTGAGGAGGAATAAAGAGACAGTGACCTCCTCAGGAGGAATAAAGAGACGGTGACGTTCTGAGGAGGAATAAAGAGACAATGATCTCCTGAGGAGGAATAAAGAGACGATGACGTTCTGAGGAGGAATAAAGAGACAGTGACCTCCTCAGGAGGAATAAAGAGACGGTGACGTTCTGAGGAGGAATAAAGAGACAATGATCTCCTGAGGAGGAATAAAGAGACGATGACGTTCTGAGGAGGAATAAAGAGACGATGACGTCCTCAGGAGGAATAAAGAGACGGTGACGTTCTGAGGAGGAATAAAGAGACAGTGACGTCCTGAGGAGGAATAAAGAGACGATGACGTCTTGAGGAGGAATAAAGAGACGGTGACGTCTTGAGGAGGAATAAAGAGACGATGACGTCCTGAGGAGGAATAAAGTGACGATGACGTCCTGAGGAGGAATAAAGAGACGGTGACGTCTTGAGGAGGAATAAAGAGACGATGACGTCCTGAGGAGGAATAAAGAGACAATGATCTCCTGAGGAGAAATAAAGAGACGATGACGTCCTGAGGAGGAATAAAGAGACGGTGACGTTCTGAGGAGGAATAAAGAGACGATGACGTTCTGAGGAGGAATAAAGAGACGATGACGTCCTGAGGAGGAATAAAGAGACGGTGACGTTCTGAGGAGGAATAAAGAGACGGTGACGTTCTGAGGAGGAATAAAGAGACGATGACGTCCTGAGGAGGAATAAAGAGACGGTGACGTTCTGAGGAGGAATAAAGAGACGATGACGTTCTGAGGAGGAATAAAGAGACGGTGACGTTCTGAGGAGGAATAAAGAGACGATGACGTTCTGAGGAGGAATAAAGAGACGATGACGTCCTGAGGAGGAATAAAGAGACGATGACGTCCTCAGGAGGAATAAAGAGACGAAGACGTCCTGAGGAGGAATAAAGAGACAGTGATCTCCTGAGGAGGAATAAAGAGACGATGACGTTCTGAGGAGGAATAAAGAGACGATGACGTCCTGAGGAGGAATAAAGAGACGATGACGTCCTGAGGAGGAATAAAGAGACGATGACGTCCTGAGGAGGAATAAAGAGACGATGACGTTCTGAGGAGGAATAAAGAGACGATGACGTCCTGAGGAGGAATAAAGAGACGATGAAGTTCTGAGGAGGAATAAAGAGACAATGATCTCCTGAGGAGGAATAAAGAGACGATGACGTTCTGAGGAGGAATAAAGAGACAATGATCTCCTGAGGAGGAATAAAGAGACGATGACGTTCTGAGGAGGAATAAAGAGACGGTGACGTTCTGAGGAGGAATAAAGAGACGATGACGTTCTGAGGAGGAATAAAGAGACGATGACGTCCTGAGGAGGAATAAAGAGACGATGACGTCCTGAGGAGGAATAAAGAGACGGTGACGTTCTGAGGAGGAATAAAGAGACGATGACGTTCTGAGGAGGAATAAAGAGACGATGACGCCCTGAGGAGGAATAAAGAGACGGTGACGTTCTGAGGAGGAATAAAGAGACGGTGACGTTCTGAGGAGGAATAAAGAGACGATGACGTTCTGAGGAGGAATAAAGAGACGATGACGCCCTGAGGAGGAATAAAGAGACGGTGACGTTCTGAGGAGGAATAAAGAGACAATGATCTCCTGAGGAGGAATAAAGAGACGATGACGTTCTGAGGAGGAATAAAGAGACGGTGACGTTCTGAGGAGGAATAAAGAGACGATGACGTTCTGAGGAGGAATAAAGAGACGATGACGTCCTGAGGAGGAATAAAGAGACGATGACGTCCTGAGGAGGAATAAAGAGACGGTGACGTTCTGAGGAGGAATAAAGAGACGGTGACGTTCTGAGGAGGAATAAAGAGACGATGACGTCCTGAGGAGGAATAAAGAGACGGTGACGTTCTGAGGAGGAATAAAGAGACGGTGACGTTCTGAGGAGGAATAAAGAGACGATGACGTCCTGAGGAGGAATAAAGAGACGATGACGTCCTGAGGAGAAATAAAGAGACGATGACGTCCTGAGGAGAAATAAAGAGACGATGACGTCCTGAGGAGGAATAAAGAGACGGTGACGTCTTGAGGAGGAATAAAGAGACGATGACGTCCTGAGGAGGAATAAAGAGACAATAATCTCCTGAGGAGAAATAAAGAGACGGTGACGTTCTGAGGAGGAATAAAGAGACAGTGACGTCCTGAGGAGGAATAAAGAGACGATGACGTCCTGAGGAGAAATAAAGAGACGATGACGTCCTGAGGAGAAATAAAGAGACGATGACGTCCTGAGGAGGAATAAAGAGACTGTGACGTCCTGAGGAGGAATAAAGAGACGGTGATGTCCTGAGGAGGAATAAAGAGACAGTGACGTCCTGAGGAGGAATAAAGAGACGGTGACGTCTTGAGGAGGAATAAAGAGACTGTGACGTCCTGAGCAGGAATAAAGAAACTGTGACGTTCTGATGAGGAATAAAGAGACAGTGACGTTCTGAGGAGGAATAAAGAGACAGTGACGTTCTGAGGAGAAATAAAGAGACGATGACGTTCTGAGGAGGAATAAAGAGACGATGACGTTCTGAGGAGGAATAAAGAGACGATGACGTCCTGAGGAGGAATAAAGAGACGGTGACGTCCTGAGGAGGAATAAAGAGACGATGACGTCCTGAGGAGGAATAAAGAGACGATGACGTTCTGAGGAGGAATAAAGAGACGATGACGTGCTGAGGAGGAATAAAGAGACGATGACGTCTTGAGAAGGAATAAAGAAAAGACGACGTCCTGAGGAGGAATAAAAAGACAGTGACGTTCTGAGGAGGAATAAAGAGACTGTGACGTCTTGAGGAGGAATAAAGAGACGATGACGTTCTGAGAAGGAATAAAGAGACGATGACGTTCTGAGGAGGAATAAAGAGACGATGACGTGCTGAGGAGGAATAAAGAGACGATGACGTCTTGAGAAGGAATAAAGAGACGGTGACGTTCTGAGGAGGAATAAAGAGACGATGACGTTCTGAGGAGGAATAAAGAGACGGTGACGCCCTGAGGAGGACTAAAGAGACGGTGACGTTCTGAGGAGGAATAAAGAGACGATGACGTTCTGAGGAGGAATAAAGAGACGATGACGTTCTGAGGAGGAATAAAGAGACGATGAAGTTCTGAGGAGGAATAAAGAGACGATGACGTCCTGAGGAGGAATAAAGAGACGATGACGTTCTGAGGAGGAATAAAGAGACAGTGACCTCCTCAGGAGGAATAAAGAGACGGTGACGTTCTGAGGAGGAATAAAGAGACAATGATCTCCTGAGGAGGAATAAAGAGACGATGACGTTCTGAGGAGGAATAAAGAGACGATGACGTCCTCAGGAGGAATAAAGAGACGGTGACGTTCTGAGGAGGAATAAAGAGACAGTGACGTCCTGAGGAGGAATAAAGAGACGATGACGTCTTGAGGAGGAATAAAGAGACGGTGACGTCTTGAGGAGGAATAAAGAGACGATGACGTCCTGAGGAGGAATAAAGTGACGATGACGTCCTGAGGAGGAATAAAGAGACGGTGACGTCTTGAGGAGGAATAAAGAGACGATGACGTCCTGAGGAGGAATAAAGAGACAATGATCTCCTGAGGAGAAATAAAGAGACGATGACGTCCTGAGGAGGAATAAAGAGACGGTGACGTTCTGAGGAGGAATAAAGAGACGATGACGTTCTGAGGAGGAATAAAGAGACGATGACGTCCTGAGGAGGAATAAAGAGACGGTGACGTTCTGAGGAGGAATAAAGAGACGATGACGTCCTGAGGAGGAATAAAGAGACGATGACGTTCTGAGGAGGAATAAAGAGACAGTGACGTTCTGAGGAGGAATAAAGAGACGGTGACGTTCTGAGGAGGAATAAAGAGACAATGATCTCCTGAGGAGGAATAAAGAGACGATGACGTTCTGAGGAGGAATAAAGAGACGATGACGTCCTCAGGAGGAATAAAGAGACGGTGACGTCTTGAGGAGGAATAAAGAGACTGTGACGTCCTGAGCAGGAATAAAGAAACTGTGACGTTCTGATGAGGAATAAAGAGACAGTGACGTTCTGAGGAGGAATAAAGAGACAGTGACGTTCTGAGGAGAAATAAAGAGACGATGACGTTCTGAGGAGGAATAAAGAGACGATGACGTTCTGAGGAGGAATAAAGAGACGATGACGTCCTGAGGAGGAATAAAGAGACGGTGACGTCCTGAGGAGGAATAAAGAGACGATGACGTCCTGAGGAGGAATAAAGAGACGATGACGTTCTGAGGAGGAATAAAGAGACGATGACGTGCTGAGGAGGAATAAAGAGACGATGACGTCTTGAGAAGGAATAAAGAAAAGACGACGTCCTGAGGAGGAATAAAAAGACAGTGACGTTCTGAGGAGGAATAAAGAGACTGTGACGTCTTGAGGAGGAATAAAGAGACGATGACGTTCTGAGAAGGAATAAAGAGACGATGACGTTCTGAGGAGGAATAAAGAGACGATGACGTGCTGAGGAGGAATAAAGAGACGATGACGTCTTGAGAAGGAATAAAGAGACGGTGACGTTCTGAGGAGGAATAAAGAGACGATGACGTTCTGAGGAGGAATAAAGAGACGGTGACGCCCTGAGGAGGACTAAAGAGACGGTGACGTTCTGAGGAGGAATAAAGAGACGATGACGTTCTGAGGAGGAATAAAGAGACGATGACGTTCTGAGGAGGAATAAAGAGACGATGAAGTTCTGAGGAGGAATAAAGAGACGATGACGTCCTGAGGAGGAATAAAGAGACGATGACGTTCTGAGGAGGAATAAAGAGACAGTGACCTCCTCAGGAGGAATAAAGAGACGGTGACGTTCTGAGGAGGAATAAAGAGACAATGATCTCCTGAGGAGGAATAAAGAGACGATGACGTTCTGAGGAGGAATAAAGAGACGATGACGTCCTCAGGAGGAATAAAGAGACGATGACGTCCTGAGGAGGAATAAAGTGACGATGACGTCCTGAGGAGGAATAAAGAGACGGTGACGTCTTGAGGAGGAATAAAGAGACGATGACGTCCTGAGGAGGAATAAAGAGACAATGATCTCCTGAGGAGAAATAAAGAGACGATGACGTCCTGAGGAGGAATAAAGAGACGGTGACGTTCTGAGGAGGAATAAAGAGACGATGACGTTCTGAGGAGGAATAAAGAGACGATGACGTCCTGAGGAGGAATAAAGAGACGGTGACGTTCTGAGGAGGAATAAAGAGACGATGACGTCCTGAGGAGGAATAAAGAGACGATGACGTTCTGAGGAGGAATAAAGAGACAGTGACGTTCTGAGGAGGAATAAAGAGACGGTGACGTTCTGAGGAGGAATAAAGAGACAATGATCTCCTGAGGAGGAATAAAGAGACGATGACGTTCTGAGGAGGAATAAAGAGACGATGACGTCCTCAGGAGGAATAAAGAGACGGTGACGTCTTGAGGAGGAATAAAGAGACTGTGACGTCCTGAGCAGGAATAAAGAAACTGTGACGTTCTGATGAGGAATAAAGAGACAGTGACGTTCTGAGGAGGAATAAAGAGACAGTGACGTTCTGAGGAGAAATAAAGAGACGATGACGTTCTGAGGAGGAATAAAGAGACGATGACGTTCTGAGGAGGAATAAAGAGACGATGACGTCCTGAGGAGGAATAAAGAGACGGTGACGTCCTGAGGAGGAATAAAGAGACGATGACGTCCTGAGGAGGAATAAAGAGACGATGACGTTCTGAGGAGGAATAAAGAGACGATGACGTGCTGAGGAGGAATAAAGAGACGATGACGTCTTGAGAAGGAATAAAGAAAAGACGACGTCCTGAGGAGGAATAAAAAGACAGTGACGTTCTGAGGAGGAATAAAGAGACTGTGACGTCTTGAGGAGGAATAAAGAGACGATGACGTTCTGAGAAGGAATAAAGAGACGATGACGTTCTGAGGAGGAATAAAGAGACGATGACGTGCTGAGGAGGAATAAAGAGACGATGACGTCTTGAGAAGGAATAAAGAGACGGTGACGTTCTGAGGAGGAATAAAGAGACGATGACGTTCTGAGGAGGAATAAAGAGACGGTGACGCCCTGAGGAGGACTAAAGAGACGGTGACGTTCTGAGGAGGAATAAAGAGACGATGACGTTCTGAGGAGGAATAAAGAGACGATGACGTTCTGAGGAGGAATAAAGAGACGATGAAGTTCTGAGGAGGAATAAAGAGACGATGACGTCCTGAGGAGGAATAAAGAGACGATGACGTTCTGAGGAGGAATAAAGAGACAGTGACCTCCTCAGGAGGAATAAAGAGACGGTGACGTTCTGAGGAGGAATAAAGAGACAATGATCTCCTGAGGAGGAATAAAGAGACGATGACGTTCTGAGGAGGAATAAAGAGACGATGACGTCCTCAGGAGGAATAAAGAGACGGTGACGTTCTGAGGAGGAATAAAGAGACAGTGACGTCCTGAGGAGGAATAAAGAGACGATGACGTCTTGAGGAGGAATAAAGAGACGGTGACGTCTTGAGGAGGAATAAAGAGACGATGACGTCCTGAGGAGGAATAAAGTGACGATGACGTCCTGAGGAGGAATAAAGAGACGGTGACGTCTTGAGGAGGAATAAAGAGACGATGACGTCCTGAGGAGGAATAAAGAGACAATGATCTCCTGAGGAGAAATAAAGAGACGATGACGTCCTGAGGAGGAATAAAGAGACGGTGACGTTCTGAGGAGGAATAAAGAGACGATGACGTTCTGAGGAGGAATAAAGAGACGGTGACGTCCTGAGGAGGAATAAAGAGACGGTGACGTTCTGAGGAGGAATAAAGAGACGATGACGTCCTGAGGAGGAATAAAGAGACGATGACGTTCTGAGGAGGAATAAAGAGACAGTGACGTTCTGAGGAGGAATAAAGAGACAGTGACGTTCTGAGGAGGAATAAAGAGACGGTGACGTTCTGAGGAGGAATAAAGAGACAATGATCTCCTGAGGAGGAATAAAGAGACGATGACGTTCTGAGGAGGAATAAAGAGACGATGACGTCCTCAGGAGGAATAAAGAGACGGTGACGTTCTGCGGAGGAATAAAGAGACAGTGACGTCCTGAGGAGGAATGAAGAGACAGTGACGTCCTGAGGAGGAATAAAGAGACAGTGACGTCCTGAGGAGGAATAAAGAGACAGTGACGTCTTGAGGAGGAATAAAGAGACGATGACGCCCTGAGGAGGAATAAAGAGACGGTGACGTCCTGAGGAGGAATAAAGAGACGATGACGTCTTGAGGAGGAATAAAGAGACGATGACGTCTTGAGGAGGAATAAAGAGACGATGACGTCCTGAGGAGGAATAAAGAGACAGTGACGTCCTGAAGAGGAATAAAGAGACGGTGACGTCCTGAGGAGGAATAAAGAGACGATGACGTCCTGAGGAGGAATAAAGAGACAGTGACGTCCTGAAGAGGAATAAAGAGACGGTGACGTTCTCAGGAGGAATAAAGAGACAGTGAGCTCCTCCGAAGACAGCAAAGGCGATGCCATGAAGAAAATCAGATAATTGGAAGAAACGGATGCTATGACAGAATAAGTGAAGATTATTAAAAAAAATCAAAGAATCCAACTGGAGAGTGGACATGCTATCAGTTTTGATACAAAACTTTTTTATCACAACCTTGCTCTACTTCAATCAGCATCACCATATGTGTGTTTTATAACTGCACTTCCTCTATGTGAATGCTACTCAAGCATTACTACTAGACCGCCAATGATCATGGCATCAATTCTGATACCACAGGGATGATTTGCACACTGGAATGATAGTCAGACCTTGCCGAAACGGTGCCCAAAATTTAGATAGCAATTTTTTTCTTTTATGCTGCAGAAGGCCTATTAAAACTAAATATAGATTGCGTCTATGCAGGTCTACGTCTTTGAAAAATAGAGCTATATAAGCCGAAATTATTGCAAAAAATAAGTTTAGATTAAGCAAACAAGAATTAATTTACAGCTTCAGTTACGATGCTGTATACAGACCTAGCTATTAAGAATAACAATGGAATTAAACAAAGATGGAAAAATTCCACGCATATAACTTGTGCCTGGTAGGACTCAAATCTACGACTTGTTGTTCTACCAACTGAGCTACGACCGTCCACGTGTGGCCGATGCCCACTGACAGGATCAAGTCGTCATAATCACACATAAGCTGTCATAGCAATGATGATGAGAAAATAAATATTTCGTCACAATTAAGACCAAAACTCAACTGAAACTTAGAAAGTTCATGATTTTTAGTGGGAAATTAAAGCAATGATGTTGTTATTATTGATATTGCCATAATTCTGACAGCTAAAATGAAGACGCAAGAATAGATATATGTAGTGGGAGTGGGAAATACATAGTCATACGATCATGCGACAATAGCATGACTGTTTCTATAAAATGCAGACATAGAGACGGATTCACCGCCGATCACTGTCATGGGACATATAGTCGGGTTAAGTGGCACCGATTGTGAAAGAAACATTGATTTAACTAAATGAGGAATCACAGAATTATAGAACCTTATCACAAGACATAAAAATTATAAAACAACTTTTTATCACGACATACAAGGAATCACATAAATTAAAATTTTTCTGAAACCACGATTTTATGCCGAATATTCGGGCGTGCTAATGCTATATTAGCTATCATCTATAGTCGTGTAAAGAATGTTGTTCTAAATGAATGAAAGTATGATTATCAATGGTCACTGGTTGTGGGAAAAGACAGAATCATAGGAGAGTAGGAGAAAATCAATGCTTTGTTTCTTCAGAATATACAGATCTAGAGGAATACACAAGCAAGCCGAAACATGACAGTTTTGCATAAGAAACCTACTTGTGATGTTAATCTTCTTCCTTATCTCCTGATCTCTGCCGACTCCGTTAGCCGCTCTACACGTGACATCATAGCTTCCTGGAGTTGCCTGCAAAGGTATTACAAAAGATATCTCTCCTTTGCCATGTCTCGTATACTCTTCCTGATTCTTGACAATTAGTGTGATATTAGGCAGTGGATTCCCGCTGCTGCTGCAGGAGATAGTGCTGTTGACCCGAAGTTCCTGCTGATTTTCAATGTTCCACTTTGTCTGATTTGGTCCGTCTGTAATGAAAAGGAACATTCATATCCTCTACTAAGCACGAAAAATGCATTAAATGATTACAGACGGCAATCCATCTGAAAACAATAGCAACAAAGAAGAAATGTTTGATATTTCAGAAGTCAGTCTTGACAGACGAAAACTCGCATCTCTTCTCTATCAATATTGGAATGTCAAATAACACTTGAAATGGAGAGCTGTTACACGAAGGAGTAGAAATAGTGAATTTGCGGCCTCTCGCTCTGCATTGCCCCTCCGTGCAGTGCGATGAAGAACGGCAGCCGCACGGTAGTTACAGTAGGAGCATGCGTCAGCACACGAGCTCAAAGCTATCTATCATTGCAGCAAGACCGACAGACTGCCGTGTTCACGGCTTCAGATATCTGCTCCCCACCATAGATAACATGATTGCTGTGTTATCAGATTACTATGCAGAACGGGAAGTCATGGGACATTGCTGTGGGAGAAAGAGCGGTAATCAATGGTTGGAAGCAAATGTTTGTAGTCGCAAACAATGTAAATGCGGCAGGACTTTGATGCAATGATAGATAGCTTAGAACTCATGTGATTTCCCATCGGAACAGTCCCAACCATGTCGTCCTTCTTCGGTTCTTCAATACTTTGCATTTTATCTCTGTTTTGTAGCATATTTTGTCGGACAGAAACATCATGCAGCCATAACGGCTACAATGAAGCTTCATCCCCCCCAACGCAGTTCATAATGCAACATTGTTTACTCGTACATTGGCAATTTTGAGTCTCTTCTCACTCGAGAAGTTTGTTCATGAGCTGAGACCGCGGCCGCATCCAACTATACTTTCCTATGCACGAAAAAGAGCGGCTGGTGAAGATCTTGACTGAGGGAATGTTGCATTCTTTGTGTAGAATCAAAAGAACCGGAAGCAATGAATTGTTCGGAACTGGGTGTAACCAGAAAACACTTCCGGCGGGGACGAATATCAATTGTCTCAAAGGTGACATTTTACATAATCACTTATTCGGTTACGCCTTACGTATTGAGAAAATTACTAAAGCATCTAAGGTATTGCAGTGGCGGGCGCCATTCGATTTTCGCGCGGTTCTGAATATTTTGAAATTTGAATTTTGCAAGTTAGTGTAGGTTACATTATTTTTCATTTCTAGACCGTTTTTCAGGAAATGTTTGATAATTTCTATTTAAATTGAGAGCACGTGACACTCATAATCAATTTAGACTGAAATTATAACTACGGGATTTTATATTATAACTACGGGATAACAGTGTAATAAATGAGAACACATAGAAAGTCGAAGACGTGGTATGAAAAGGTTCTGCTGCAAATCTGCCATCATAGACGTACTACAAATTCTACTGGGTGACTCAATATCTTAATCGGGTTTAAAATCAAGATTTCTCATCGGGTTATGAGCTCGTATTTGTAAAATAAATTGAGTTAAGTGTCCAGACAGGCTCATATTATGGAGGTCAACTTTTTTCGTTTAATAATATTTTCTCATTGGCTTATTTAGTCAGAAATCCTTTGTCATGCAATCTTGTTGACTGCCCGAGTGACCTACAAAATGTGAACAAAAGGAATAAACTATTCAAGTAATATAGCGACAGGTGGAAAATAAGGAATAACGAAGGAATATAATGAGGATGAAAGGTAAGCTTCACATTTCCGTGAATGTGTAACTGGTGCTTGAATTTGCGGTTATAAATGACATCAATATCTCAGTCATGAGTCATGACTGTGATGGTGATCGAACTTCTATTATCATATAAATATTCATGACGTGCCCATGTCGTTAGATTGAAGCATGCTCGTAGCTAGACTACGAGAGCAAAGAAATTTAGTTATTTGAAGTTATTTGAGAAAAGAAATTAAGTAATCGCGTAGCAGTTGATCTTCACTTGTTGCTCATTGAAGCCAGTGATGATATTGGAAGAGGATCAAATCAGCGCTGCGTTGAATCATGGCTAAATCTGATTCTCAATTCGAAAGGACTTAAGGTGTAGGCGGCTGCGTCTTGAGACCGGATCACTGGACCTCACTTCTTTGAGTCAACAATCAAGTGATCAAGGACTCCTCTCTTATATTGTTGAAGCATTACTCTATTCTGGAGCTGAAGAGATCACGACGTTTTCCAACATGATGGTACACCGCCTCGTTGGGGTTCGACATCGAATGTGAGGGAATTCCACAACATCAATTCCTTAATTGATGGATTGTACGATACGGTCATATCCTTTTGCCTGCTAGAAGCCGAGATCTGACGCCTCTTGACTATTTTCTGTCTCTGAAGCAACATTTTTTGTTTAAGTCAAAGAGAGAAAATTTTTAAGCGGAAAATTTTCCTGACATCTAATAAATTGGTTGTCTCCATAATATGAGTCTGGCTGGACGATGGCTGATTTTTTAGAAATACAAGCTCATACTAAAGTTCTGTTTCTTTCTCTACGGTATGAGCGAAACATTAATCTTTAGTGCTAACTTGATGTGAGATCTTGATTTGAAACCTGATTAGGACTTTTGAGTCACCGTGCACATCATGTTCATGCACTAGAAAGTACAATATTAGTATCTTTAATTACCAGGTTTGGTTACTTTGGTCTTCATAAATCACATTTTATCAAACATGGCTGTACGAGTGCAGGTATTTGCCGTTTCTTCAATTAGTCATGAAATATGCGTAACTATGCATCAACTAAATCGAACTATTAGACTTATAACGTTTGCAAAACATTGGCCTATATAACAGAGAGACGTCCATAGCCCATTAACGTATGATAGTGGAAAAAATAGATAAATTACTTTTCTTGCTGATTATGTTAGGACCTCAAAGTATGTCATATACCAATTTAGGTATCATGGTGATGTGTAATAGCTTCATTGTTAATCCAGAAAAAGAACTTTCAACTCACTTTTCTAATGCCGCGGTTTTCGATTTCCTCTTCATTTTCTACTTAAGCGCAAAATTTCCAAATCAGCTGAATTTGAATTTGGCGCCATTCACATTGTTTTAATGTTAGAAAATGGTACTCAAACTACAGCTCATGTCAAGAGCTTTCAAATGATTTCACAAGTATCTTGCTGTGATTGAATCATAATGTGCTGGATCACTTTAAGTTCGACATTCCAAATGTGTGTTAATGGGTTACAATGATTTGGGCAATTCCGAACCGTACTGACGAACCCTTATAAGGAGAAAGCTACTGTACTGCTGCCAAGGAATCTTTGTACTTAAATAGTTCATGTCTGAGGACATCTTTCTATTCTATGCCCAGGAGAGCTGGCGCTCTACAATCTTCATAATTAGCAAATCTGTAAGTGCAACCGCGGGTCATGCTCATAGTGTCCATGTTAAAAGTAAATCAGGCATTAATACGCACTGTTAACAATGTACATGTATTTATATGATTTCAATGCAGAGATATAATATCATTGGGAACTATTATGATTCCCTGCGATTTCTGCTTTTTACTAGTCGTGCCGCAACAATTTGTCCTCCTAATGATTAGTGAGTAGCTTATCATTTAGCATTTGCATTATATACGAAGTCACAAAAACTCTCTTTTTACGAAGATTTTCATTCAATAATTTTGAAATTCTGGTTTTGGGCGATGTGTGATTGTGAAGAAGCAAATCAATTGAGTGAGTTGATTCAGTAACTTTCAAATACCACTTCATCAGCACATGTAGTACCACTAATTTTCCTAACGTATTACACTTGTGAGAACATCGAAACCATTGACTTCCAACTTCGCTCCGATTTTGATTCATTTTCAATAGCAGCAACATCAAGATCATTCAAATATCTTTCTGTCTTTCCATTTGATTTCATTTGCAAATGTGATGAAGTTAGAATGGTCCTGTGATGCACACATGAAGTTCATCATTTTATCATTTAATTTCGGCCTAAGAACAAATCGCCTCCGTCAACTCTATTCACTCTGACAAAACTTATTCAAATTAATTGAGAAATCATTATCTCATATTTCTCCATCTGTTTAATTCCACACTCTACAGTAAAATACAAGAGCTTTCGATGGCTCTCGACACACCTTAATCATCCATCACACACTTATCATGAACAACAACCTCCAATCTGAATATTTACATTTATTTTTATAGTTTACACTTTGTTTGAACGCATAAATTGTTAATGAACTTCGTATGATTGTTCTTTCCCTGGTATCTATTCATTATTGTGTTTGTCGCTTGTCAGTTGTCACCATAGAGGTAGAGTTTAGTAGAGTGCTGATTAACCGGCACACGTGCGTGTTTTCCCTATTCGTCTGCGATCCGATTCTTATCGACGCTGTATGGCAAGAAGCGACATCGGCCATACAGCCACAATCACATCAATCTCCATCAGAGATGGTGATATCGTGCAGTGCATACAACTGTGTTAACAGGAAAACAAAGGAGTCAACAATATCATTTCATCGTTTTCCGAATGATACAAGTAGATCGGAGCAATGGGTCATCGCGACGCGTCGGAGAGATTGGCGACCTACAAAATATTCCTTTTTGTGTGGCGAGCATTTTACACTTAATGATTTTTTAATGATGATTAGAAACATATTGGGTGATTTCAAAGTGATATACGAAATTGATGATAATGGACAGCGCCAACCTATCAAGTGGTTTTATATAGAACAGTTATACAAATTACAGTCAAATGACAAGCTCTTCCTGGCAAACAAATTAAGAGCCAAACATATTCACTATCATTCCGTTAAGATGCTTGTTGCGACCGCTGCTCAGACATTGAGTTCATCAACAGCAGACGCAATTAATTTCTTACGGGAAGATGAAAAATTGCCAGCGTTTACTGGAAGTGAGGCTACCACGAACTTCATTCGTAGAATCGATCGTTTGTTCGATATCCTTAATTCCAGAAATCCTTATTCTAAAGGACAAAAAGCACCTCTTTCATTAAACAATAAGGAGAGATGGCATCCATTCTTGCAAGAAATGATTCTGTATCTTTCAAAACTTGAAGGTCCAAACCTTGTTCCTCTCATTCAGTCTCGTAGAAAGACTGCCATCATCGGTTTTGTGACCAGCATATTATCTGTTTGTGACATCGCTGAATCATTATTGAACGATGGACTACAGTATATGTTGACTTACAGATGCAGTCAAGACAATTTAGAACTGTTATTCTCAAGGATACGAAGAAAAGGAGGATGGAATAACAATCCAAGTTCTGCTCAATTTAAAGCTGCCATTCGCTCGCTTGTTTTAAAAAACTCAGTCGAATCTTCTGTCAGTAGTAACTGCCGAGACTTTGCAGATAACTCAAATGAATCGCATCTTGAGATCAGAAAAATCTCTTTGAAAGATAATAGACCAAGTGAAGCTATCGATTGGGATATTGATATTCTGAAAAAATATTCTCCTGATTTTTTATTGAACAGTGACCTTTTAGAATGGATACAAAATGTATCACATTACGTCTCTGGTTATATTTCTAGAAAATTACGTACTACTATCCAATGTGAAGACTGTAGTGCCAGTCTTGAATCTCAAACTGACGTTTTCCAAGCCTCTTCATCTCTTCTTCGTCGTAAAGACCGTGGTGGTCTTGTTTATCCTTCTCAAGGCGTCTTCAAAGTCATAACAGCCACTGAAAAGACACTGCGTTACGCTATTCCTGGCTTCTCAAGTGGACAAGTTTTGCATTCATTAAAGTTTATTGATTTGAAGGTCGAAACTATCGTCATTACATCTCTCAGTGACAAAATTAAATCAGATATTTTATTTCCTAATCTCAAGAACCATATCTTAGATCAGGAAATCAATGAGAACCACGTGTTGAAACCATAGATATACTATTAAAATTTATATAGTAGTTTCTAGATTGCTTACTTTATGAGAAAGAAGTGGTACCACCTACAGTCCATGATGATATCAAAATAAGAGGGCAAAACGCGTCGATCGTTGCACAAAGCTTCATATAATACAAAAAAGGCAGGAAACATTTCTGCGATTACATCACATTCTGATGAGTCAAATGTCATTTGAGTAAAGTCACTCGCCACTGAAAAGTATGGTTTTATTACATTTCATCCTTTTTGAAGACGTTCCCCTTAAAACGATTCTCTGGTGGTGCAATCTGGCAGCTGTGTGCAGCCTTATTCTGAGGAAATACTTAGTTATTTCTCTTATTAAATGGGTAACATGATCATCAGAAAGAGAAATGTCGAAATCAAGAGCATGATCACATAGCTGTGGAAAGATATACTCTATCTTTGATTGGAAATGACTTAGGACAGCTGTTTGGATGCGAATATCTAGAAACCGTGTTGGTGGCAAAGTTTCCATCAGTTTGGGACTGGGCATTATGAATCTAAAAGCCTTCTCTGTTGCCTTGATGACTTCAACGACTCCTTTGGAAGGAATGATTAAACCACCATTGTTCCTGCATCGCAAAAATTTTAATGATTGTCGTAGCGTTCTCCACCTTTGCGACAATCTCTCATTCGAAACAAATGATGAAATAAAGACAATGATGTTCCACCAAACGCTTCTTGTAGCAGATTCTCGGCCGAGGATTCAATCAAATTCTTGTCTTTCAGTTGTTTAATCACAGTACTGAGATTCTCACATTTCTTTGCTCTTGCCTTTATTTTCCGTCGTAGGTTCCTCACAGAACGGCGAAGATGTTCAAGTCGACGAATTCTCGTTTTCTCTTTCGCCACACGCTTCGAAGTAGAACAGATATATAGTCCATGGTCATGAAGAACTGCTGCCCGGAGTCTTTTGAGTGTCATTCTTCGCCTACGCACTCCTAGGCGATGTTTCACTATCGTTCGTCGTTTCACTTCTTTTGTAGTGATGAGATGTTTCGGAAATTTGAACAAAGATGGAACAGAGTTTTTCTTTAGTCGACGTCTGCAAAGATTTTCAGTGAAGTCGGTAGGAAGAAAATGATCACTACAAATCCTAGAATATTCTGTAGGTTTAAAGTTTTCTCTTCGCATAGCGGATTGCCATTTCTTCAGAAGAATACCATCTTTCAAAGGAAATTTGAAAAAAGTTACATCTTGATGTCCGTCGGTAGTTGATGTTTGACGTCGGACTTGTCGTCGGTTTGTGCAATTATATGCGGAACAGCTGACAACCATTCTCGGCGCTTAGTGCAGTTGATGTGATGAATGTGAATTATGATAACCGAACTATCGACTGGGAACCTTAAACTACATTGTTTAGGGCTACTGTATTATCTTCCTCGTGCTGCCGGTAACGCTGAGTCATTCATTCTTGCCCTCTTATTCGCCGCACTGATCATTTGCGCGCATGAACGCAATATCGTTGTCTCAATGCAGACAAGTGAGCGATCTAGACTCTATTGTAATATATCTATGGTTGAAACTCGTACGGATGATTATATCGGCTTACGTTCGACTGAGATTTTTCCACTATGCGAAGTCATACAAAGATTCAACTATTTTGAAAAATCGACCGTCTAAAAGAAAGGTGCTGAATAAGACAGTTCTTTTCCGAAACATTTGAATCATTTGATTTTGTTAAGATAAAGCAATTGCAAAAGACGGCAAAAACTTTTCATTTGAAATCGTCACCTTATATGTGAGCAAGATGATCCTGGGTAAGATACACTGATCCACGAAATTTTTATGATATTTGAGATAAAAAATAAAATAATATATATACGAGATATCGTCTGCGGATAAGATTAACGTATTCGTAATAATGAAAAAATATTACTTTATCCGTATAGGCCTGAAAATGAACTTATACTTGAATTAGTGATTCTGATATTCATTTATATAGTTATTACTTTTAACTTCAATTGAATTTGCGATAGTAAATAAAATAGGAAAATACACATTGGTTATTGCTATTCAAGATCGACATATTTTAGAAACGCGAGGAAAACACTCGTACAACATTTCTTTAGTCAGTCATCTCATACACTACGCAGTGGTGCGTTCCTCGCGCTTCTTGCCATACAGCTAACTTCATAATCGGCTCGCAGTGAAAAGGCAAGTCAGCACTCCACTATCTCTATGGTTGTCACATACATACTGAAGCGTGTATCACAATAAACTCTGTACAATATCTTTGGCGTATTTCTATTTTACCGAGTTTATCGCTTATCAATTTGTATAAAATGCAGCTTCTTAGATCTCTAGCAAGTATGATTGCGCCTTGTTTTACACATCATTCGTTCCAACATTGGTGGAAGTATTCGTGAACATGTCCGTAAAGATTGGAGGATGTGGAATATGATGAAAGCTGCATGCTGAGGACGTTTATCATGTAGACATAGTGATCCTTTGTCTCCCATTTAAGTTGTACAGTCGTACACTGCTTACATATGCGTGAATTCGAAGAGATAAGCTTCTATATTGTCGTTTTCATCGTATATAGCTACTTAATCAATTGTCTTAATGTTGGATTCAGTGCATTCAAGGCGTTAATCTGCGTTATCTCTATTCAGGATAAATTTAAGTACACATAAACATTGAAAATATAGAGAAATCCGTTCTTTGTTCTAACGAATTAAGTTCTTAACTAAAAAATTAAGAATCCTAAGTTAGAAACTAAAGATTCAAATGCCACTTGCTAATTTTAGTCAAAATGTCACTTGTGCCACTTACTCCTTTCGTGAGAGATTTTTACTTTCGATTTAGTGTTACAACTTCCTGAAAGGCAGAAAGAAGAGTATCCTTTCACTGTATGCAGGTAATATTGTGTTCTACTCTGATAGAGACATCTAAATCAATAGAATAGGCATTGAAAGACTGGATACATAAATAACATCCAAGAAACAATCTGCTTTTTCTCCGCCTGACATCGAACTAGGGATTGAAATCCCAGAATTTCGGAATTACAAAATTCTATCGATTCATTTTAAAAAAATCGCTCTACAAAATATTTTGGAGATAGAAGATTGCTTCCTAATGATCTTATTTACGTTGGATATACTACTTCACATGATAAAGATAGAGTCTCCACGTATCCGGGCGTATTGGGTAACTTATGAAAAAGAATCCAGCATTGTTCAACTGAAAATCAAACAATATTACAAGTCACAACAAATTGAAAAAACATGAAAAAATAATAATCCACAAGTAAATAACAAAAGACATAAAGCAAAACATAATTTACAATTTAAAAGTATTATTCCTCCCATCTCAACGGTTGATGATTTGCTCATGGGGAATGAGAGAAATACATTGAACTTCTAAAATCAATCTTTTATTCGAAGCGAGCTATCGTACTAGGTGAATTACATCGTGCTCAATCTAGATCCACTACTTCGGAGGACGCTATGTTTTCCAGACATCTGGTAGTGAAACGTTTCTTAGACAATGGCTATCTACCGATCTTCGAAACATGCAACCAAACGTCTTCAGGAAAAAGATTAGAACAAGTGTCATAATTCAGACAAAGTGTATGTTCGTGTTCCTTTCGTCAGTGAATCGCACAAAAGATGATGTCTCGCTCTGATCCGCCGATCTGGTCTTCAAGGTAATGTGACTCTTTGAATCGATAGTGGCAAAACATTGAAGAAGACGTTTCATCCACCAAAAGAGAAATTACTATGTCCTGAAGACTGTGTTATTTGCGCTAACTGCAATAAAAATAAACGATGTTTTTCAAAGAATGTGATATATAACATTACCTTACTCCATGCAGCAAACTGTATGTTGGTGAAACCTACCGAGTCATACACCATTGGATTTTGGAACAATCAAATATTACCAACAAAACCAGTGCCGCTGTTCAGCATTTTATTTTAGAACATCCAAGCTGCGAAATTCCTTTATCTTGGAGTTTTTGTTGCCTACAGGTGCTTGTTCTTATGACAAAAGATTAATTTTAGAAACTCAATCCATTTCTCTTTTTCACTATGAGCAAATCATCAACGGTTGTAATGGGAGGAAAAATGCTTTTAAATTGTAAATTATGTTGCACCTTATGTTTTTATTACTTGTGGATTATTATTTTTCATGTTCTTTTCAATTTGTTTGTGACTTGTCATATTGTTTCATTTTCAGTTGAACAATGTTGGATTCTTTTTTATAAATTACCCATTTTATATTTATAATTTTTTCATTACATTTTTTGCCTCGAATTAATTTTTTCAAATTTTTACTTTGTTTTCTTCTTCATAGGTCTACATCATACACGTATGTTCATTTCTGACTTCACGTTTCCTTACTTTTGCTCGTTTTCAGTGTGTTTTAAAGTTGCCATGTATTACCTACATGCTTGCGTGACAAACTGTGTTGTATTGAACTTATCTATTGATTTCAGTGTCCCTGATGATTTCAGTCTGCGAATCTTGTTCACCCCGTGATGATCAGTCTTGTGAATGCTTGCACTCATTCTTTGTTTCACTGGCATTGAGAAAGCTGTAATAGCGAAACGTCTGCCTACCTTAATAAAATAATTGTATCCGAAGAAGTTTATTTCCTCACTTTATTATAGTACTTCACATGATCTGATGAACTAGGGTGGGTGATATGAGCATTAAGAGACGCTTGTTCGTGTAATAGCACAACGTTGACAAGACATTTACTACTACCGCTTTGCATAAATTTTTGCTATTGGAGAACAGTGAATTGTATTCTCCCAGCAGTATCCGAATTTAGCTTAACTTACTCTTCCTAGCTATGTTAGACAACAGCCAACAGTAAATCACTGCTATTCATGTGAAGTCTATAAGAACTGTCCCTATTCGGTTTAACAGAGCATTGAAGATAGTCAAAATTTGCGAAATGCATTTAGTTTGTGATCTTTCTCGAAAAGTATAAACGCAGAATAGTAAAAATTCTCAGAATTATTGGACAATTATGCTGGACCTGAACACATTTCCAATTTTGTTGAATAAAACCTCCTTAGCCATCAAATTATCTTATTATGATTGAGTCATGAACTTAATTGACCTGTCAGAATCAGTGCCAGTTCGCAAGGATTGCGGTGAATTGATCCTCCTTCTTTTATTAATTTGCGAACAATTTCTTTCAAAACATGCCAAACGATAGACACACACAAATCGGGGATCTGACGAACGGTGTAATCTAGCTTAAGATAACTAGACATCAACTATTGAGAGAAATGATGTCTCTCAATGGTTTGATTGTCTTGCAACTTTGCCAATGTCACTTGTGATCATCATTTTTGCCTTCTCCCTCCAGGCGTGGGTCGGCGTGGTGGTATCCATAGTGATCGATCATTGACATCCACCTTCACTTAAATCTTCATTCACCATCGCCTCGCTGGGGTGCCTTCCCGAACGCGACCCCTGCTGATCTCCCAGACTAATATTACACGAATTTTGCCAACCACATATCAATCGAAAAACAGCATTACTTTTATTTCTAAGGTACCGTAATCCATGGGCTGAGATGAAGATCAAAGGTTAAAAACCGCCAATTTCCAACAAATGTCCATTAGATCACTATTTGAAATGGAAAATGACAACAAATAATAATAAAACATGCACCAATAAGATCTGGTCAAGGTTTTTCCATGCACGTAAAACATATTTGCAGCTATTTACAAATGCAAAAAGTCAGTCCTTTCACTAATCCAGCCAGGGCACACCTCTAAGCAGCAAAACTTGAGGTACCGAAATTAAGTTCGATAGATGGATTGGTTTGAAGAGCGAAAGAAATGAAGAAATCTGCCACCCTTCTGGATGTTATCACTTGGACTAGAAATGATTGCCAACGGAATGATCCCTGATTTTTAGAGAGATGGATGACTACGTGTATTCTGTACGTGCACATGAGAATGCACAGTAAGAGGATCAACAGATATCTTTCAATTAGCAAAAAATGTATAATATTTCTTTGCCAGATGAGTCACTTCTCTTGGAACTGAACAATTCTCTGAAACAGCCTTCGTGATCCCATAAGTGATAAGATTCGGAAGCTTTTCCTGTTCAGTGAAGTCACAGTGATAATGGGTGACATGAATGTTGGCAAAGGTAAACATGGATCTGTGGCAGGAGATTTTGGTCTAGGAGTATGAAGGGAGTTCAGTTCTACAGGGAGAACCACCTCTGTACTGCCAACACGATGCTTAAATACTACCCATAACGGCTGCATAATGAGTCCCGAAACACTAGGCATGGTCAGAAATCATATTGACTACATTCTCATTCCGCAAACTAAGTTAAAGTCTAAAATCATGAAGTATCCTGGCGCAGAATCTCATTCCGTCAACAATTCAGTGATCAACAGGCCTGCATGATTTGCAAGTTCCTTCGAAGAAATTCCTGGGATAATCATCGTCGGTATTACCCTGGAATTGACTGCATTTTAAAGTGCATGAACCCTCCCTTGACATATCAGCTTTCAGTTCATTGAACGAGGAAATGGTGGACCTCGTTCACACAAAGATCCGAAGATCCTTCCATTTATTGAGGATTTCATTTGTGGTAGACGCAGTTGAGTTTCTCCTTCTTTGTGGACACAATAAAGAAACTGTTAGATTACAGACTCCTTCTAAAATTCCACATTCCAGCAGTCTGTGTCTGACTCAATGCTTGCAGCTTTCTATTTGCCTATCGTGCTGGTTGCAGTAGAACTTCGCCTCATTTTGACGTGGATTGGCTATTTGATTGTCATCACAAACGACTTGACTATGTATTTACTAAGTACTAGAATAGACATTTAATGAAATTAGATTTAAATTATTTTATTAACATAGAGAATTCCAAAGTATCAATAATTGGATATATATGTTCGACATACGCCTTTCATTTTCTTCTTGACTTACATTGTACATCAAGTCGCGTTTCCTTTTTATCTTCTCCCAAACGACAGCCAATGATCTTGTTATTCTGCCAAGATTGCGCTGTCCATCCCCAATTCTTCTGGAAATCTCCGCTCAGTCCTGATGACTCTTCCTTGACATTGTTGTTCCACAGCTGTCCATATCCCTGCAACTGCTGAGATGTCGGCGGAGATCCCTTGTGGTAGATGCAGGTGACATTGACCCGTTCTCCTGCCTTGGGCTGTCGTGGATGAACACGAATACTTCTGACCATCGGAGAACTCTTCACGTACAAAGTGTCTGAGACGTTCACTTGTCTGCTGATTGACGCAAAATTGTTCTCATCTTTCATCTGGAAATGTTCATTTATCGGTATTCACATAAAGCATACACAGGTCAGGAAAGTTGATATCGAGAACGAGAAATTGCAGCAAAATTTGTTATTCACGAAATGGGCAATCTCTAAATTCTCATTTCTTATGTCGTCAATTAAATCTAAAATTTCCCATTTTCGTGGAAAACACGTATTTTTTATATGTTCACTTGTAAAGTATCGTTGCTCCCAAATTTCGGAAATGATAAAAATCGTTATTGAAACAACATGTGCAACAATGAAAGATGTCACATATTACTCGTATTAACATGCAAAATTGTATTTACGATGTGTCTTCAAATGCTTTTTGTGGACATGAAGCGCTTGCCATCGGAGGTCACAATTGTGGCAAAGTATTCGTTCGGTGATATAATTGCTCAGATATTTGCGCAGATTTGGTGCTATCTTCTTGAAGGCAGTATACAGTAACAGAGTTGTTTAATTTTGGTTTATGGTTTAAAAACGATGGCACAGACAGCAAAAACAAATATTAAGCATTCGGTTGGACTTTATATATACACGGTTGTGGATGAACACGAATAATGTGGCGAACTCTGCACATGCTAAGTGTCTCAGACATTCAAATTGCTGCTTGCTGACGCAAATTTGTTCTCATCTTTCATCGGGAGAAATGTTAATTGCTTGAAATATTGTTGCTTCGAAGTTGCGCAATGGAAGAAAGGATAACAACTTTCGTTGCCCATATAAGTAGTAAGTGAAACTCCACTTCTGGATAGCGCAAGATGGCCGCCGTCGCTGACGTCCCCCCCTCCTGTCCGTCGAGTCGGTCGTGGTGTGCCGTCGTGTTGCTTCGAGTCTGACGTCCCCCCCTCTGGCTGGCCGTCGTAGCGCGAGGTGATGTGCTCTCCAGGTTGGCGTGGTGTGCCGGCCAGGTTGGCGTGGTGTGCCGGCCAGGTTGGCGTGGTGTGCCGGCCAGGTTGGGAGGGTGGACTGTCGTAGCTCACCTGAAAAATCCTAAGTGTCAGAGTGGCTTTGTATGGGTAAAATTTTCAAAATTTTCCAAAGTGTGGCATTTCGACCTGGGACCTTCACCAAAACATTTTTCATCAAATTTCACTGACCCCCCCCCCCCCCCCGACAGCAATCTTCTAACTTTAGTTCTAGTGGACGGATTTTGTCTTACAGCTACTCGTTTGAAAGAGGAGGAAAAAAAACTGCTCGACGCCTTTTTTGCCGCGAGTCAATCGGACCAGCCGTTCAAAAGTTAGAGCTGTTACAAGATTTTAGGTCGGAGCTCACCTGAAAAAATCCTAAGTGTCAGAGTGACTTTGTATGGACAAAATTTTGAAAATTTTCCAAAGTGTGGCATTTCGACCTGGGACCGTCACCAAAACATTTTTCACATTCGTCACAAAACGAAAGACGAGGTAAGCGACGGTCGTCGCTCTGAGCTCCCGATATCGGGTGTTTCAAAGGACTCTATCTTTTGAAGTAGGCAAGCTATCTTCTTACTTCAAAGTTTGTATGATAGAGTTTGATAGTGTCTTTACTACTGATAAAAATTTTTAAAAGTAGTATGAGTAGTAAAATGCGGAATTTTTTAAAAATTCTTAATTTTCACTTTTTTCAAAGTTTTAACATGTAGACTAAGGTTTTCAAGTATCCTGAGTTCAAATATGCTATCAGATTTGAAATTTAACTAAGTCTAAGGCAGCTTTGAGGGGTTAGATCCCAGCTACTGATCACTACCTTTGACTCGGCGTTGCTGTTACCACTTCGGGGCAGTGACAATGATGTCTTAAGCTGTAAATAGCGGGTATCGGGGTAGATCTCTCACTTCCCTAGTGATCAGTACAAGGCCTTCGGGCTGTCGACGGGATCGAGTGCCACTCACTACACTCAAATCTATCATTCCTGACTAAGTGTTGACATTATGTTGAATGTTGACTAAGTTGAATGTTGAATGTTGAATAAGTGTTGAATGATGACATTATGTTTTAGGCCGTATGCTACATTCAAATCTGCTATCAGATTTCAAATTTAACTAAGTCTAAGGCAGCTTTGAGGGGTTAGATCCCAGCTACTGATCACTACCTTTGACTCGGCGTTGCTGTTACCACTTCGGGGCAGTGGCAATGATGTCTTCAGTTGTAAATAGCGGGTATCGGGGAAGATCTCTCACTTCCCTAGTGATCAGTACAAGGCCTTCGGGCTGTCGACGGGATCGAGTGCCACTCACTACACTCAAATCTATCATTCCTCACTAAGTGTTATGCTTTAGGCTGTATACTACATGATTCCAAACTTAGACAAATTTCATTATCTTACAGTTAACGAGAAATCGCAGCCATGGTCAATAATGACAAAAATAAGAAATTCCACATTAAAATGTGTGTGTGCGGCCGAATTAACCGCCGAGACGGTCTCAAGGACCACATCAAGAAGGTAGGGGCCGACCACATGGTTATCCTGAGTAGGGTTGCCTGTGTGAAGTGCAGGGTGCTGTTGGTTGTTGGGCAGGAGGCCGAGTTTTATTTGAGGCATGGTGAGTGTACAGGAGGGTTGGTGACCGATTTGAGATTTGTGGAGTTGATGAATGCTGAGAAGGAGCGAATGTTGGGGAAAGAGGTCAAGAATGTTGTTGAGAATGCTAGTGGGAATGTTGTTGAGAATGCTAGTGGGAATGCTGTGGAGAATGAGGTAGAGAATGCTGTGGCCGGTTTGAAGGCTGATAAGTGGCGGAAGAGAGTGTTTGAGAGTGATGATGAGGATGATGTGGATTTGGATAGGGAGCGAGTGAGGAAGTTGAGCTCTTCGTCGTCGGAATTATCCAATATTGTTAATACCGACCCCCGCAGAGCTCATCTTCCCCAATAGTGAAGGGTGGTGGGTTACGGAAGCAGTCGGCGCGGTGGGATGAGGACATGGAAAAGAAGCATGTGTCGCAGCAAGCGGCACATGCTTTGTTGGTTGATCGGTACGAAAGTTTGAAGAAGGTGAATGAGAGAACGTTGAGTGAGTTGAGTGAACCGAAAATGAAGGAGGTGAAATGTAAGGAGGTGGCAGATGAGAATATCCGTATGAGGCGTGTTGTGAAAGAGTTGAAGGAGAATGTGCGAGTGTTGGAAGACGAGAATGATGAGCGAGAGAAGAGGACGAGTGCTGCAGAGAGGAGAATGGGAGAGGCAGAGTCGAAGTATGAGGAGTTGATGAAAGAGATGAGTGTGTTGAGAGCAAGGAATGCTGAGTTGGAGACGAGTGTGAGTAGGCAGGGTGATGAGAGAGAGTCGTTTGCGAAGTTGGAGCGCATGAGGAATGAATGGAATCGTATGAATGGGGACAAAATGTTTGAGTTCCACATCCCTATTCGGGATAACCATCTGGACGGTCAAGTCCTCGTCAACCAAAGCCTGGACGAGAGTATAATCTGCTATAATGGCCATCCGAGTAAAAAATGCCTCCACGCCACTCTATGTATGCGCGGGCATCTTCATAAATTTTCAGTCAGGAAGCCCGCGAGACTACCTAAGGATGGCTAACTTGGTAAGTGAAAAGCAAATAAGATAGTATATCCTATTCTAATACATATCATTTTCATTGCAGATCTTTTCCCTGCCTTCACCACCCCATCACGACACTCCCGAGAACGAACCATCGGCTCTCTTAAGGGCCACCTAGGGGCAAGACATGATAGAACCTCCACGCAGTTTGCCCTGGGCAGTCTTCGGACTGGCGAATACTATCATTAAGTTGAATCTGCTATCAGTCAACTTGAACGTTGCGTCGTGTTAGAGGGTATATAAACCACTGCCTCTCATTTCATTTCATTTCAATCATGCAGACGCCAAACGCTGCAGTCAACTCTCCTCGCGGACCGCAGTTAAGGCCGCGAAATTTATTTGAGGAATTTGTCAGGCTAGAGGAGCAAGACAGAGTCCACAATAATCTTGCTCGGATTGGCAATCCGATGACAGCAACTGTTGTCAATCCAACGGAATGGCGCTACATTCCACTTTTCAGCCATGTGCCAATTAGCGTGGAAGTCGACACTGCTACCAAAGAGAGAGTCAAAGACTCTCTCAGCAGAATTGGTAGGCTGTAAGATGACGTTACTCCCGAGAACGAACCACCGGCTCTCTTAAGGGCCACCATGGGGCAAGATTTGATAGAACCTCCTCGCGGTTTGCCCTGGGCAGTCTTCAGACTGGCGAATACTATCATTAAGTTGAATCTGCTATCAGTCAACTTGAACGTTATGCAGTCGATTGCTATCCCTGAAGCATTCTGATTCGCTGTTGAGCAATTCATTGTTGAAAATTCTATGTAAGCTAGAAGATTGTAGCGCTTCTCATTCAATTTTAAGTCACGATGGAAGCAACATCTGCCAACAGCATTCTCGTCTTCATCGATGAAGACAACGCCATTCCCGAGTTCATCATCCTCGACGAGTGGGATGAAGAGGATGAGAAGAAGGGGAAGATCAAGAAGATCGTTTGGACGGATGAGGTGTGGACTCCGAATACCACTCGCATCCGAAAGGTGCCAGATGCACCACCACGGCTTAGGCGGCACAGGGTCTATGACAACCTAACCGTCATACCTATTGACTATTCAAGCCAATAGTAAACTTAATTGACACCGAGAACGAACCAACGGCTCTCTTAAGGGCCACCATGGGGCAAGACATGATATAACCTCCTCGCGGTTTGCCCTGGGCAGTCTTCGGACTGGCGAATACTATCATTAAGTTGAATCTGCTATCAGTCAACTTGAACGTTGCAAATGAAGTTCGGTGTAATACTTCCTTTCGACGGGCGTTCCTGTAAAGGGCGGCGGTGAAACCCGTAGCTATGTATACCGCAAGGGACATTCGGCAATGGTCAATCTTGTTTAACCTCTCTGCGTCATGTTTGTAAGTGATTGCCTCTGTCTCAACGTAGTATGCATTCGCGTCAGGGCGACATTTAGCCAACTGTCGAAGGTTGCCTAAAACTTTCCATTGCATACGTTATGAGAACCATGAGTTCTACCTGTCTCTATCAATGAGACGAATTGATGAATGGAATGAAATGGGAGGACACTCACGCGCCACACGCAACATAACACACTTCTCTCTTCCGTAGTCTAACAAGCTCTTTACACATGGATCGCAGTCGATTGCTATCCCTGTATCAGAAGTGTAAGCTATCTTAATTTTATTTAACACTATTTCAACTACCATCATCGCCCATATATAATGTTTTAAGATTTACAAGTTAGACTAAGCGTGCTACTATTTCCAAATGAAAAAGTATACATGGTTAAATCATCCACTTCTCTCTTCCGTAGTCTACCAAGCTCTTTACACATGGATCGCAGTCGATTGCTATCCCTGTATCAGAAGTGTAAGCTATCTTAATTTTATTTGACACTATTTCATCTACCATCATCGCCCATATATAATGTTTTAAGATTTACAAGTTAGACTAAGCGTGCTACTATTTCCAAATGAAAAAGTATACATGGTTAAATCATCCACTTAAGTCCATCCGTAGTCTAACAAGCTCTTTACACATGGATCGCAGTCGATTGCTATCCCTGTATCAGAAGTGTAAGCTATCTTAATTTTATTTAACACTATTTCAACTACCATCATCGCCCATATATAATGTTTTAAGATTTACAAGTTAGACTAAGCGTGCTACTATTTCCAAATGAAAAAGTATACATGGTTAAATCATCCACTTCTCTCTTCCGTAGTCTACCAAGCTCTTTACACATGGATCGCAGTCGATTGCTATCCCTGTATCAGAAGTGTAAGCTATCTTAATTTTATTTAACACTATTTCAACTACCATCATCGCCCATATGAAATGTTTTAAGATTTACAAGTTAGACTAAGCGTGCTACTATTTCCAAATGAAAATGTATACATGGTTAAATCATCCACTGAAGTCCCATTCAAGTAAGTCAGTATGAAAGCAAAGATAATACGAAATAAAAATTTATTATGGCATGTATTTCAAAAGGTCTTCATCGTCAATATCGTCCCAGAGTCTGGCTTCACATAGATAACAAAAACAGTTCACTTGCTTTAATCGTTCTTCTACTGCGAGCCTCACTTTGTCAATATACTCCCACTCCGCCATAGTTCGTGGCTGGGAGTTAGGGGTGTACCACTCCCATAATTGGTGGAGGAATTTCGTGCTGGTGATCTCCATCACATCATCAGTATCTTACTGGAGATACTTCCACCTCACGCCTGTTAAGTCGGGACACTCCTTCTCACATACACTCTCCTCTTCCTCATCCGCTGGTAATGACAACTTTCTGATATTGTCCAGTCGGTACACCTTCTCTACCTTCCCCTTCGTTGGAGCGTTTGGTGGAACGAGCGCCTTTGGTGTTGAGGATGGAGAAGAGAATTTTGTGTTTGGTGTTGTCGGAGGGCTTGTCATGTTGACTGTGAATAATAACTTTGAAATGTTTTCTAATTCTTAAGTATCAACAAGCAACCAATCAGAATGAACAGCCAATGAATGATGAATATGAAAGTATATATGTAAAGTGACATTCGTGTCATTTCACTCTGTCTTTGTGACATATAAGTGAAGTGTTCTCTGGCGAATTCTATATTTGAGGCATACAAGTGAACTGCTCTCGTGAATTCCAAATTTGAGTGAAGTCTCTATCTTGTTGAAGTATCAACCTTAAACTTGATTTCGTTGAAATGGTAAGTTGAAAATTTCTTCTCTCATCTCCCTCAAACGTGTGGCTAATAGCATCTTCCTCAATTTCAGGCATCAACTTAATCACCAACGCCCTCCCTTCTCTCTTCAACTTGGCATGAGCTGGTTTCAGGAATCTTCCTTACACTGACGCGGACTTAGACCTGATTGGATTTTTAGTAGTGTAGTAGATGAGAAAAAAGCTATTAAATAATGGTATCTTCATGTAAAAATGTGGATTACGGACCACATGTAGCGAAGTTGCGCAGTCGAAATGATCGCACAGCAGTTAAAATTCTTAAATATGACGACAGACTTTTTCAATAGCACGCCAATTATTTCAACGTTAAGGAAGCAATTATGTGCAAATTATGTGCAACTAGAAGTACAAATGAGTGCAGGAAAGACTTACAAATAAATAACTTGAAAACTTAAATGCGTTTAAACGTGTACAAATCATCTACATTCAAAGTTTTGCTAAATTTCTATGCGATTGATAATTGCCTTTAGTGGACTTACAGTACATATCATTCTCAACCTTATATTCAATTCAAATGTTCAATTGAAATGTGGTGCGGTTTTGTCAACGTTGTGTTGGGTTAAGGAGTATCGAAGTGGCATCAGATCGGTGCCCCCCCCCACTTTGAATATAGGTCCGTCCCCTATGCCTGAGACAAATAAACAATCAGAGGAAACTCCTTACTTTAAGACGCTTTAGGATCTGGAAAATCTGTTGCAACTTCTATCATCATGCTCAACACAGTAAACTATTGTAATAAAGAAGATCAATGAAATTAAATAAGCGAGAAAAATGGACCAACCAGTGGAAAACGGCAGCCGAAGACAATAATCACCGTTCGAGCGAGACTTCACACAACCGACCACGATGAAAGCCAAGTGTTGTATATTGTACAAGTGCATGCGATGCATGACGTCGACAGAATACATCTACTACATTTAGTTCAAGAAAAGTGCAAACAAAACAGAAGTAGGCCAACTGAAAGCGCATTGCAAGCGATTCAAGAATCACAAGAATGTGGGCCTTAGGGGGATATTGCCAGTATGGAAATTAAAACAAATGTCTTACAAAATGTGAAGTGTTCCAAAAATGTGCTGTGTAAAGACATTGGGAAAACGAAATAATTGCTGCACGCATTAATTGCTACTGAAGTGAAGTAAGCTTCTGTGGGTTACTTTTACTCGCCAAATTTATAAGTTAATTGGATATTTGAAAGTGATTTGATCAAAAGTGTTATATATGGTTTGTCTCTTGAGGACATACTCACTGTGGTTCTGGGGATTGTGTTCAGGCAGCACCATTGAATGGCGTCCGTTAGGAGAAAGCATTTATCGTCAATGGATAGACTCATATCATAAACATGTTTGAAATCGATTGCATTCAAGAGGGCAAGAAAACCTTTGATGTTAGATTCGCGTTTTGTAATAAAGAAGATCAAGAGTGCTGTTTTTAAAATTGTATGCATTTCCTTCAAACATTAAAACCGTCCTTATGATGCAGAAAATGTCCATGTTTGCTCACTGCTGTCGCAGCAAAACGATGTTGTCCACACGGAGAATAAAAGTGTAGTCAGGGACTGCAGAAGAGTTTCTTCCTTCTTGGAACTTCAACGTACGTTCTTTTTAAATGTTGTATAACATTCTAACAATGGTGTCCGCTTTCACAAACTTTTTCTTCGAGCATTTGATCACATCACCCATACGAATGCCCTTATTCCTTGCTATCTAACAAAATTTGTGATTCATCTGTGCAAGTACTACAGCAGTATTAATGCAATAAAGTGCCATGAATGAAAGCAAACCGAAACCCAATCATGATCTGGATCTAGCCAACGACTACATATTTGCTTGGATCCAATGTAGTAAATGTCTTTTGTATAAAAACTTGTGAGTTGTTTATTGACAATGATAAAAGTGATTGCGAGTACTTACAATTTCGAGTACGTCAGAAGAAAAGCATTTTCAATAAGAACGGCAAACATTTTTGAAATCGGCGACGATTTCATATCATCATTCTACGCTTTACAACACTACATATTCTGCCGTGTCAGGTATCCTTTCTCTGCTTTCATATCTGGAGAAAAGTCCTAGTTTCATGTTGTTTGAGTTGATATTTTCCTCAGACAGGTTAACTTAGCCATCAAATGGTCTCCTAAACAGAATGATTGTTCCTCACCGTTCTTATAGCACAGAAAATTTCCCCTGCAAGTGATGGAATTGCTTTGAAACGAAGTCTCAGTCTTGTTGGATTCTTTCTCTCAAGAATAGTCTGAACACTCGACGCCACAGGATTTACCCTTCCATATTCATAAGCTGCCGTGTCAGCAGCCTTCCATGTAAAATTCATCCGAGGTCTTCCGAACAGCACTTGGATACTTTCCAATTGATCTCCTGCTGCCGGTCCGCATGAGACAGTCATTGAGGTTCCTTCCTTAACGGTATTCTTCGGAGATATATCAAGAGCAGGTGTGAGAGTTGGTGTTGTGTCCACAGCGTCTGCAATTCAAGAAATTACATCAACCAAAACTTTTTCATACAAGACGAACGGCTAGCTTATATTTATCAAGTATCAAATGAAAATTATGTACACTCATGTTGCTAATAACTTTTCAATCAAGGTTTTGAATATCAAAAGATGATTGTCGAGAAATGGGGAAGGGCAAAAACACGTGAGCGGCAGATTTGTTATCACTTTCAATGAGATTTGGCTTCATGCAGAAATTCAAGAAAGTTCCATCAACCTACAATCAGCTTGTGTTAATTCAGAAATGTAACGCTGACGATCACTTTAATCTGCTGTTAACTAATTCACTGTTAATTTGATACTGCAATCAACTTTGATTGTGAAGCACCGGTGGCTTTCAGATTTTTGAAGAAATATTATCACCAGGTTTGTCAGCCAGTTTGATTGAATCAAGTGCCGTTCAGAGGAGGATTAGTAAAAAACAGACTATATTTCACTATTCTCATTCGTGTATAAATAGACTAACGTTGCACGTGCAGTCTAACCGAAACGCGCTTAGGGAGCAATGGCTAAGGAAACGTACCTTCACCTATACACCCTGCAACTGGTTGCTGTAAATTCGAAACATACGGCAAAGAAACCGTTGGATTTGTTTATTTGATAATTTATCATCTTCATTACGCAAAACCTCCTCTGCCAGGAAAGACTGGCGCACGAGCAGTCTTAATACACACGATTACATTGTCTTCTAAAGTCCGCGCGACAATTGCCAAGTGAAATTCCTGACCAGGCAGATAGCGCTGCGCAAAACTAAAGCGCTGATTGAAGTCTTCGAGGCGGCTAAGAACCGCGTCCACGGCGTCTGGTGCTACTGCATCTTCCAGCCTGCTTTCCAACAAGAATTGCAACAACGCGGAGTGGTCATCAAAAGTGGATCTCATCCACATCAGCGAAGTCCAGTCCTACGACTTGGTAGTGCTGGACGATCTGCTGGATGAGATGCGCGTCTCGGCTGATGTCACCGCCATGTTCACCGAGGCGGTCCACCGCAAGTCGTGTTTCATCATCTTCATTACGAGAAACCTCTTCACCGCCGGTAAAGAATCACGCACGCGCAGTCTGAACACCCACTACTACATCCTCTTCAAGAAACAGTGCGACAAAAGTCAAGAGGAAGGGTCTTGAGAACTGCGCCACGCAAAACAGAAGTACTGATTAAAGTCTTCGAGGCGGCTACGGACGGCGCCCACGGCGACCTATTTTTTGACTTAACTCACAAGTGCGCTATTTCCCCTACGCAATCCCGACGGACCCGGAAGTTATCATGCTTGACATACATAATATTTGTATAGAAATAGAAGCGCAAGATGTTTCATGATCAATTCTATTTTATATTCACGACGCGTTTCATCTGCTCTCAGTCAGGTGTTACAGCAGAATGATCTAAAACGTATGTACACAAAATGATTACAGTTAACTTACACATCAAAGTTAGTCAGAGGCGGAGAAACCATAATATATAATATACCAAATGCCGCACCGAAACAGTAGAACGGCCGAGAGGAGCTGCCGAGGAGTGAGCAACGCGGCCTTTTCAAGGGCCCTGGCAAAGCTACAACGGATGACTCTGTCCAGCAACGAGCAGCAGTAGAAAGCGCTAAAGATGCTTCATCTGGAAGGTGGTGTCAACAGTTCGCCAATTTCGTCACCGCAGTGCTCTCACGCCGCAGGCAAGGCGGAAGCATGCTCACCAGAAAACTCAACGCCGTCTGGTCAGACCGTGCGACAGTATGGCCAGTCAACGCAGGCTGTTGATCCAAAAGGGCCATCCTGCCATCCTCCTGAGCCATTCTTGCCGGCGCAGTTGGCAATTTTATAAGCGGCAAAACTATGCGGCCATGTTCACCGAGGCGGTCCACCACAAGCCGTGTTTCATCATCTTCATAACGAAAAACCTCTTCACCGCCGGGAAAGAATCATGCACGCGCAGTCTGAACACCCACTACTACATCCTCTTCAAGAGCAAAACACATAACGCGGCTATAGCGATCCCGCCAATTGTGTCATTGAAAAAGACTGGTGGAAGAATTTTCGTTGAAAAAACTTGAACTCGTTTTCTTGAGAAGAAACTTGCCCAAGCAGCAACCCTTTCAGGATGCGCTGGTAAAGAAACAGTTGCATGTGGATTAGAAGAGGTCCAAACAACACAGTTTCGAGCGGAAACGCAGCCATCCAAATAAGAAGTGAGCTTCACCAGTTCTTCACATACAGTCGAGGAAATCTGAATAGCGTGTCTATTTCTCAATAAAAATGTTCTCGAATTCCAGGCGCATTTCATAATCAGTTTGAATTCGTGAAGTCGTTGAATGTGGACGGAGATTCAATCGGCACCAAAATCCTCTTACTGTTGAACAAAGATCGGCAATGATAAAATGATATCACTTTATTCTGAGGAAATATGCTTTTTTCCATTATATTTGTTCATACTTTGGATACTGTTGGCCTAACCAACTGCATATTGTAGGCATATTTGTAATGCGAGTGCATAAAGCTTGATACTGATGTGTTATATGTAGAAATATATATATATATGTAGAAATAGTCTGAAATCTGTAGAAATGAATCAATCGTCACAAAACTTCAGAGACACGTATTTGAGTGTATTTTCTGACCACATACAAAACTTCATGCAGATCGGACAAGCACGTCTTGCATTAGAGACGATAGCGTGAAGTGTAGCGATGTCAGCAGCCTGATCTGACTTCGTCTGTTCGACGCATCATCGCTACTCGCCGTGTGAGCATTGTTCTCTCTCCCTCTTCGTCTCATCCGCTGCCATTTGAAATCTTCCCACGACCGCTACCTTGCCACATCTTTCTCAAGTTAAAAATGCTAGTGTGATGCATGTCGCCTGGTCATCATCACTTCCCGAGTTGTCGGAAACCTCAAGTGCTTTCTGCTCAGACGATGAGGTCAGGCGAAGTTAGATCAAGCTGCTGACATCGCTACACTTCACGTTACCGTTACTAAATCAAAAAGCACTTATCCGATTTGCATGAATTTTTGCATGTGAGGAGAAAATGCACTCAAATACGTGCCTCTAACGTTTTGAACTTTTAGAAAAATTTGGAAACGTGGGGAAGATAACCAATAAGTAGCTAAAGCTTAAATCAAAACTTGCGATGTTTAATGTAAAGGCCATTGGATTTCAATTTTCTTGTTTTTTACCGCTATTTCTTGACATAATGAATCTTGAAAGATGACTTGAGGTCGACGAATCTCAGAATAGTACAGGCATCAAGTTGTTGGTAATCAATCGGACTTCCTCAGCTACGACAATGCTGAATGGACACGACATCTATTCATCCGCTCCTTGTTCTTCCCCAAAACACTTCTTCCCCCAACAATTTCATCAAGAATCGAAGTTCGTGAATTTACATTTCCCCAATGCAGCTGCCGCAATATTAGCGAACTTTGAAGCGAATAGAAATTGACCTGATTTCACTCCACAAATTCAAGAATTTGTATTTCCTTGTCCTTGCGTCTATCAAATAGAGCTGGATTTGGACTACTTGCACCAAATAAGCTGCGACATGTTCTTATCATTATATTGTGAAGTGATAACAGGCAATTGACAAACACAGCAAGCGACAGACGTGTTTAATTTGAAGGAGCATACTTTTGAACCAAACGCTTTTTACTTTGATGACACTGAAAATGTACATTACTTTAAATCATTTCGGATTTCGAATTTTATAAAAAAGATTCGGAAATCCGATTCGGACGAAAAAATTCGAACATTCATCCCAATCCTACTGAAGAACTCACCTGAAGGATCGATGACGTCGTATGTGATGGAGAATCCTGTACTCTCCCTCCAGTCATAACTTGTGAACTGAAGTTTCATTCTCTGTCCACTGGAATAAATATTAAAAGGTTTCAGATCTCCACAAAGTTTCCTCTTCCTTCCACTGCCATCAGTTCTATCGTAAACAACAAGTTTGTCTCCTCCTCGACACTCCTCCAGTGAAAAATGAGAGAAATGAAGACGAACTCTCTTTGATTTCCTTCCTTCAATGATCCATTCACAGCTCTGATCTCTTTGGTATTTATTTCTTCCGTTAAAGTCTTTGTGACTGGTGATGGTGCCATTCCGTCCTTTCAACAGAGGCGGTCCTCCACACCATGACGAAGCTGCAAGACAACGACAGCAAGTTGAGATGTTGAATAGATTTCGGAAGATGAACTACTGATGATATAATGTGCTGTGAAATTATTGAAACTTACAATTGACACTGACACATTGTCGCATTATCTTTTTATCAAAACTGAACATAAAATCTACAAACAACACATTTTTAAGTCGATCCTTCATCTAAGGAAGTGCTCATTGGACAGTCAATGGGAAAGTGCTTTGTTTGGTTAATACATTCAGTGAGGCAAGTCAAGCTTAATTCTGTGTTTAGGAAGAACCAGGCAGAGTTGTTCCAATGAGACTAAATTCCACCAAAATTTGTTGCAAGAATGGCCGATATTATCGATTTCCAGTAAGTTTCGTTGGAATGCAGTTGCTATTAGTTGACAGAGCTGCTATATGATGCAACATTTTTAAACATGATGTGATATGAATATAAATGATGAAGTTTCTTCCCACGAATAACATGATTATACTGATAAAGCTGTCATAGTTTTTGTCCATTGCTACAATACAATAAAGTGATTGCTGTTCTGATTCATCCACAAACGCAATATGGAAGAAAATAAGTAAGAGCGCAAATAATTAATAATTAACTGACAGGAATAGGACAATTAAAATGATATTCAAATTGACAGTTAACATCAATAAGAGAACAATTCATGACTAAGATAAAGATATTTGAGCATTTTTAAGACAAACACGAAGGAGTGCAAATGCAATCATGATGTGGTCATAACTACAGTTATCATCATATTTCCATGGGAATTTGAGTTAAATAAATAAACTGTGAATTTGAGACACGCAGTTACTAGAGGCATATCAAGTGAATTTTCTCTGGAATTTGTTGAATAATATTTTAGCATTTCGTCTACCTGTAGTACTGCTAACAAATGTGACTTTTTGCAAACACAATGTAAATAGAACAATTAAATACTGAATGCATCGTTATTTGCAAAATTGGGAACTGACCTGAATAACTACCTTGTCATCCAATATCAGGAGTCATCAGCAGGCCTAGCTTCTCTCAACATCGATACAACTCCCTATTTAAAGTTTTAAGCCAAATACAATATAGTTGTGTATCCCAACTTTTCTGCGGGTATAACCAAACACTTTGGGGATGACTGCATATCAAATACATAATCGAGTTGATGTTTAGGAATGTGACCTAGGCCTGGTGATGAATTGAAATGACAGATATTCACGCCGGCTTTCATTTTTAAATGAGGATGCAATTCAATATTTATCACAAATTGCAATAATTGCAGACCGACGCTACCTTTGTGACAGAAATTCGTGTCAATTCAATAAATGAGGCAGTCGAATGGCAGACTGTCAGATTTCCTCGCAACAAAGTGACTGACGGTAGAAGTCCCCAATATTCGCAGAATAGCAAGCTGTAGGGTTGACTTAAAGGTGTACTCCGCAGGTATATTTCTGTTTCCATTTTATTGTATTTAATCGAAGGTCTGACTCTAACTACTTGAATCAGTCCATTCAAAGACACCAAAACCGCATCGTCAGTGCGTAAAAACGATGCGAAAGTTCCTGATGACGTCATTGGTGATCATCCCGATGAGAGTGCATTAACAATAAGCTTCCTACGACCGCTACGAGTCGCTGACTAAAGCTGCTATGTGAAGAACCGGTAGTTTCAACACTCGTCAATAATAAGTTGTGGAAGATTATCGAATGTTTTCTCGTGTGAGGGCATGTTTTTCGAGAAGGAGATCAATAAGCATACATAACAATAGCTAGATTCAGCAGACTGCTTTTTGCAATCAGCGCGTTTCTTTTTCACACAAGGATTATCGGAAGGTTCTCCTTTCAATGAGAGAACTGCTATGAAATTCCACTGACAATGTCTGGAATCATATTTCTGTCCATTCAATATTATGATAAACAGTGAATGTGCATGCATTTGCCGGTTGCAAGCACTTACTGGTATCTGGTAATAATTTTCTGAAATGAAGATAATGTGAATATTTTGAAGCATCGTAATGATTCTAATTTGCGGCATTTCTTAAGAAAGTCTTGAATATTATTCTTATGCGAAATCATTGACTTGAGATCACTTTGAGACGAGTCATTTTGAGGAAATGTCATAATAATTGGAATCATTTTGATACACGGGAAGGCGCTAGGCCGCAAACGAACTAGAGGCTGCTTTATTCGATATTGGTCAGACAACATAGCACAGAATCTTTATCTTATCGACTTAGGCGAATGGTCAGAACATGCACGACTATGTTTATTAGGAGTAAAGTCTCTCCGTCGTATGATTCGACACCATTCAGTGAACAAGGAAGCTTTTGTTGGGTATTAGAAGCTAATGTTTTTTACGTTCAGTATTGGTATTGTTGATACATCCGAAGACACAACACTGCACCATTTTACAGCAAACTTGAAATGAATCTCCGGACGAAAATGCATCGATTTGAAATGATGCGTTTGCAATTTGATGCCTGTTCGTCACTGAACGTGATAAAAATGCAATCCATTCATCGGTGCGTCCAAAATCTGACACTTGCTTGCACGCTTCCATCCTGCTCCAATTGTCCTCACGCACAGATCATCAATGACGTCATCACGTGTTTCCATTCACCGCCGAGAGTCGCGTCGAATGACCTCTCTTCCAACATACACACGATTGAGGTCATGTTCAAAATCATCCGGAGTGCACCTTTAAAACTTGCATTGATTTTGCCTGTCTTGGTTAAGATGCTGCTCGATGGACCTCTAACTTCGCTTCAAAGATGATGGTGTCTCTATCCTCTTTGAATATTGAATTTCTGTAAATCCGATGTATTGATATTGACAACTTCTACTTACCATATTTTCTCGAATACAACCCTTCGCCACTTGAGATGATTTTTTGCAATTTAAGTGCGGTCTCTATTCGAAGGTGGGTTTTGTGAATAAATGTTCGAGTTTGTGATTTAACTCCATATTTTTC
This sequence comes from Prostheceraeus crozeri, assembly GCA_907163375.1. Lineage (NCBI taxonomy): Eukaryota > Metazoa > Platyhelminthes > Polycladida > Euryleptidae > Prostheceraeus > Prostheceraeus crozeri. The sequence continues at coordinate 80,655 of CAJQUW010000778.1, forward strand.
AGTGATTGAATATAGACATTGTGTACATTGATAATGAAGTGAAAAACGGAAGGGAAGAAATGTAAGAGAAAAATAATTGTGACAGTGACGGCGACCTCGAGACGAAAGATTTGCAAGACGAAGAACCAAAAGCTTATGTTGAGTGACGATGCATTGACCACTTTGCTTTATAGACTGTTTTATGTCGATTTTGATATATGTCAGTTGTGTGATTGTCACTTCTATCATTTTGATAAATGTAAACCATGCTAGAGATATCAATTGATGTAGATTTCTTCAACAAGCAGGTTCAATGATTTTTGAAAGGAGTACCGAGGTCAACTAAGTAATAATGATCCATTTTATGATGATTATTTAGCAATCAAGATCTTATAGCTAAGCTAAACTGTTGAACAATAATAATTATTGACAACCATTGTCAGACAATATAAGACTTAGGCTATTTGTTGTCACACTCCAATGGAGGTAGCTTTGTAATAAACTCGCATGAACCTCATCATAGATAAAATTCTACATTCCACTCCTTGTTTGGAAATAAGATTTCCTGCTTATGACAAAACCCGAATTGTCTTTCTCCATCTATTGTTCTCTTTGAATAGATATCACATTGAGGAACATGTCCAAGAATCCGCCTTTAACACATTGTTTTTCATCACGCACTTTCTTTCGTCCATCGTCTTCAATGCGATAGCCAGACAAACTGATATTCTCTAATCCTCTACAGACCCACATTTTAAATGTGTCCAGTCTCCTGATGTCAGCTTCCTCAACACTCACATTGCTGATCCACAGAACAGCACACTGCGTATCAAGTCTTCATGTTTAATATTCAAATTATCATCCATCAAGCTACTCAATAATTCCCTTCTGTCACGAAAACCGATTTTGACAATGCTTTGATTTCTCTTTCACAATTTCCGTCAGACGCAAACATGCTTCCCAGATATCGGAGCTGGTAGGCCCCTAATCTCTTCTATCATCGTGTACTTGCCATCATGCTAGCAGACCCGCTGCTCTGTGGAGCTGTACATTTTTTGTGTTACTTCGTGCTACTCCAAATTCCATATTCTTTTGTCTCGTTATTCCATTTTCTTGTCCGTCATTGTCCGCTATCTGTCATCCCATGACAATGACTTGTCCCCTGATCAGCAGTCTGACTCGTCTCCATGTGATCATGAATAAAATTTCTTCGCTGTCCAACACTTACACTTCCTGTTCCACGTGCATTTGAGCAATCCAACATCTCTCCCAACAATGCTCTGTTGTCATTTGTATATTTTCCTACCATTCTTGTACGTTTTCTTCATTCCATGTGCGATTCATGCAATCATTCGTTCACAGTTTATAGTTCATCTTCAGCGAGAAATAGCTCATCGTGATATCACCGGTGCGTGTTTCCTTATAAAGATTTTTCGATATCAACATCGGAAATTTAGATGTACATTTCCACGGCAGCGACTCATCCGCACATAAATACAGGCAAACATAAAACTGAGACTTTATTATTGAGATTGCAGC